>WNWK01056687.1:0-10943 GCA_009830355.1 Cherax destructor
AAAAATAAACACATAAGCAGTATAATGTGATCCTTTATTGACAACGTTTCGCCCACGCAGTGAAAGCTTTATCGAAGTCACAGACAGATCTACCTGGAAAATGAGCAACATGGAGATATATATGGTACAGTCAGGTGGAGAATGCTGGGTCAGGTGGAAAAGCTGCATGTGAGTCTTAAAAGTAGTGTGATAGTTGAAAACATAGTGTGACTTAAAGGACCTGCAGTGTACCATTCTTGAGTTCTAGGTGGGATAGCGTTGAAGAAGTTTCTTGGCAATAGGTTCAGCTATGTTGTAGAAGCCGTTGTTCTGGTTGAAGTTGTTGGATATACAGATGAGTGATGATTCTAGGATTCTTCGGTATTGCGTGTTGTCTTCTCTGGCGATGAGTCTTGCGTTTCTGTAGTTGATTAAATGGTTGTGTAAATTTCGGTGTTGAACACAGGCATTTCTTGAGTCGTCAGATCTGCCTGCGTACTGGTGTTCTGAAATGCGTGTTTGTAGGTCTCTGGATGTTTCGCCAACGTATAATTTGCTGCAGCCATTACAAGGTTGTGTATACCCCTGCCGTGGATTGAAGCTTTTCCTGTCTGTTACTGGTAATGTCCTTAATGGTGGTGGATGTGAGGTGGATACTCGGAATGAGGTCTTAGAAAAAATGTTGGAAACTTGTTTGGAAATGGAGTTGGTGGGAAGGACTATGTATCTCTTCTCAGCAGTGTACTTCTCTGGGTGTGTTGAGAGATGTTTAATGCCCGTCGTCTGCAGTCTCTAATGAAGTGACGAGGATAGTGAAGTTTGGAAAAACTTGTTCAATGAGGGAGCATTCTTCTTCAAGGAACTCACTGCTGCAGATTCTGAGTGCGCGCAGGAAAAGCCTATAGTACACCACGTTTATAATTTTGGTGTCGTGGTGAGTAGAAGTGGAAGATCGTGTTGATTGGTAGGTTTCGATAGACTTTAAAACGAAGTTCATGGTCAGCTTGAACATAAGAACATAAGAAGGAGGAACACTGCAGCAGGCCTGTTGGCCCATTCTAGGCAGGTCCTTCACATTCCATCCCACCAACAGAATATTTGTTCAACCTAATTTTCAATGCTACCCAAAAAATAAGCTTTGATAATTTTATTACTCATGTGCAATTCCCCTCAAATCAACCCCTTTCACTCATGAATTTATCCAACCTAAATTTAAAACTACCCAAGGTCCTTGCTTCAATAACCCTACTAGGCAGATTGTTCCATTCATCAACTACCCTATTTCCAAACCAATACTTTCCTATATCCTTTCTAAATCTAAACTTATCTAACTTGAATCCATTATTGCGGTTCTCTCTTGGAGAATACCCTCAAGACCTTTTTATATCCCCTTTGTTAATACCCATTTTCCACTTGTATACCTCGATCATGTCTCCCCTCATTCTACGTCTTACAAGTGAATGTAATTTAAGGGTCTTCAATCTTTCTTCGTAAGGAAGATTTCTAATGCTATGTATTAATTTAGTCATTCTACGCTGAATGTTTTCTAACGAATTTATGTCCATTCTGTAATATGGAGACCAGAACTGAGCTGCGTAATCTAGGTGAGGCCTTACTAATGATGTATAAAGCTGTAATATAACGTCTGGACTTCTGTTGCTAACACTTCTTGATATAAATCCCAGTAATCTATTTGCCTTATTACGTACGCTTAGGCATTGCTGTCTTGGTTTAAGGTTGCTGCTTACCATCACCCCAAGTCCTTCTCGCAATCTGTATGGCTAAGTTCTACGTTATTTAACTTATAAGTGCTTGGGTTATGGACACTCCCGAGCTTTAGAACTTTGTATTTATCTACATTGAACTGCATCTGCCATTTTTCTGACCAGGAATTGAGTTTGTCTAAATCCTCTTGTAGTTCACTGACATCTACGTCTGAATCGATTATCCTACCTATCTTCGTGTCATCAGCGAATTTGCTCATATCACTAGAAATTCCCTCGTCAAGGTCATTTATATATATTATAAACAACAACGGGCCCAAAACCGATCCCTGAGGAACGCCACTTGTTACAGATCCCCACTCCGATTTAACCCCATTACACCCTCTGTTTCCTATTGGTGAGCCATGACTCGATCCATGACAACACTTTTCCCCCAATGCCATGAGCAGCCACTTTCTTTAACAGTCTCTGATGTGGTACTCTATCAAAAGCCTTACTAAAATCCAAATAAACGATATCGAATTCTTTATCATTATCAACTGCCTCAAAAGCCCCACTGAAAAAAGTTAACAAATTAGTTAGGCAGGAACGGCCCCTGGTGAATCCATGCTGAGTATCATTAATCAAATTATGCCTATCGAGATGGCTTCTATGTTATCAGCTATAATCGACTCTAGTAATTTGCCTACAATTGATGTTAGACTTATTGGGCGGTAATTTGATGGTAACGACTTGTCCCCTGCTTTAAAAATAGGAATTACATTAGCCATCTTCCACGTATCCGGCACTACACCTGTTTGAAGAGATAGGTTAAAAATGTTAGTTAAGGGTTCACAGAGTTCTATTTTGCATTCCTTAAGAACCCTTGAAAAAGCTCATCAGGGCCTGGCGATTTATTTTGCTTCAAACGGTCTATCTGTTTGATAACCTTTTCGCTAGTGACTGTGATACTACATAATTTATCTTCTTCAGGCCCACTAAAATACCTAATTCTTGGGATATTATTAATGTCTTCCTGAGTGAAAACCGAGAGAAAATAATTATTAAAAATAGAGCACATTTCATTCTCTTTGTCAGTAAGATACCCATAATTATTTTTAAGGGGACCTATCTTATCTCTAACTTTTGTTCTATACACCTGAAAAACTTTTTGGGTTAGTTTTCGAATCCCTAGCAACTTTAATTTCGTAGTCCCGTTTAGCTTTTCTTATCCCTTTTTAACGTCCCTCTTAATGTCAATATACTGACTCATAAGATGACCTCACCTCTTTTGATACGCCTATAAATTCCTTTCTTCTGCCCTAAAAGATATTTGAGCCTATTATTCATCCATTTTGGGTCATTTCTATTCGATCTAATTTCTTAGATCGAGGAAAGGAAGAGTGTTGTCGACTTCTTCTTCTAGTGTAAACTGGATTGATGGCTCAACCTGGTTGAGTTCGTGTTGGAGAGCTTGAACGTTGAAGCGTCTGGGAGTTATGATGAGAATGTCGTCAACATAACGAAGCCAGGTGACAGAAAGGGAATAATAGTGGAAAATCGTTCGGCTTCCAAATGTTCCATATATAGGTTCGCAAGGACGGCACTAAGTGGCGATCCCATGGGTAGTCCAAAAGTTTGCTGAAAGAGTTGGTTTTCGAAAGAGAAACATGTAAAGCCCACACATAGTTCAACAAGGTCGATGAAATCGCTGGCTGGAAGAGGAAGATCAAGCGAGTCGTCAATTTTCCTGCGCAAGAGATCGATAGCTTGTGTAGTATTTACTTTGGTGAATAGGGATGTTACATCAAGGCTGGAGAGTTTCTTGTTTCTGATGTTGATGTTGCGAATGCGATTGAGAAGGTCACCAGAGTGTTTGAGATGTGCTGGACTGATGGTGCCCAAAAGTTTGGAGAGGTGTTTAGCGAGAATTCCTGAGATTTGGTGGGAGCACTGCCTATTCCGAAGATATGGGCCTCAATGGGATACCTGGTTTGTGAGTTTTTGGCAGACCGTACATTCTGGCAGGTCTGGGGTTGCTGGAATGGTGTATGAAGTTTCTTTCCTAGTTCTGATTCCCTCAGAAATTTACACAACCATTTAATCAACTACAGAAACGCAAGACTCATCGCCAAAGAAGACAACATGCAATACCGAAGAATCCTAGAATCATCACTCATCTGTATATCCAACAACTTCAACCAGAACAACGGCTTCTACAACATAGCTGAACCTATTGCCAAGAAACTTCTTCAACGCTATCCCACCTAGAACTCAAGAATGGTACACTGCAGGTCCTTTAAGTCACACTATGTTTTCAACTATCACACTACTTTTAAGACTCACATGCAGCTTTCTCCACCTGACCCAGCATTCTCCACCTGACTGTACCTATATATATCTCCATGTTGCTCATTTTCCAGGTAGATCTGTCTGTGACTCGATAAAGCCACTGCGTGGGCGAAAAGTTGTCAATAAAGGATCACATTATACTGCTTATGTGTTTATTTTTCCATTGTGTCGGTATTTTATACCATTTATTTCCAGCGTTCTTGACTCTTGTTCATTCTGACAATCTCAGGAAACTAGGAAAATTAGACTAGTTCCCTTATATAAGCCAGGAAATTCCTGGTAGAACTAATTACACAGTGTTATTGTGCATCTGTGTTCTTGTTGTGGATAATACCACGGAACTATGAACAAATGATGGATATGAATAGTGAAGTGTAATCAATAGTGAGGGGTTGTAGAACATTCCCGACGTAGTGGTAAACATTCATGCAACATTCTACAAGACACTCAAGCCTTCAATCTACACACTGATACCGTGGTTCTACTTTACCTACCACAAACTAGGGAAAATTGGGTCAATCACAATACCCAGGTAAGTCTAGTCATACCCATTCCTAGTTCGATTCCCGGCGGGTGGAAACATTTTGACGTGTTTCCTTACACCTGTTGTCATGTTCACCTAGCAGCAAATAGGTACCTGGGTTGTTAGTCGACTGGTGTGGGTCGCATCCTGGGGGACAAGATTAAGGACCCCAATGGAAATAAGACAGACAGTCCTCGATGACGCACTGACTTTCTTGGGTTATCCTGGGTGGCTAACCCTCCGGGGTTAAAAATCCGAAGAAACCTTATGTTAGCTGCAGACTGGATTTACCAATAGACCTCGTGATTGACGGGCTTTTAAGCCCAAACCAAGTGAGTACCATTAAGCATTTCAGATGTTAGGTTAGGTTAGGTAAGGTTCGTCAGGAAACAGGACAAGTGTTTCCTGAAGCGGGTCTTAGTCAGATGATGACCCGCCGTTGGAGCTTTTGGTCATCTGACCGAGGCCTTCCGCTGGCTTACCGGTCCACCCCTTTAAAAATTATGGTCAGTCATAACTATTTAGTAATTGTACTTTAGTTGTTTCAGATGTGAAATGCTGAAATATACGCTATTTTGGGGCAAATTGGTATTTAATACTAATCATTCTACAGCTCAGGTGTGGGGCTACCACGATTCACGTGAAGGAGAGTTTTTGAATACGGCTGCAAGAAGCCTGAATCATCATTCGAAAAGTAGACTTGGCTGGTCAAATTCTCCATACCTCCTTCGGCGTTTGTGATCGTTTCGGATTCCCTCAGTGTTTTACAAGCTATTAAATAATTTGATTCCCCTCATCTGTTGGTCCATCGTATTCAACTTTGGTTGCATCGTGCAGGTAGCAAAAACAAAGACGTCATTTTCTGTTGGGTCCCACGTTGATGTGTGGGCAATGAACAGGCAGACGCTGTTGTGCGGTCAGCGGTACGTGATCTTCCGGTTTCCTATAGAGGTAGTATTCAGTTCAGGGACTATATTACCGCCATCTCTACCCGTCTTAGCAACCGTTGGCAACAACGGTGGGCAGATATGCACCATAACAAATTACATTCTATTAAACCACGTTTGGGTTTGTGGCCGTCTTCTTACCACCAGGAGACTGCGCTCTCCCGTCTGAGCATCGGCCATACTCGTCTTCCCCATGGGTATCTCATGGAGCGACACCCCGCTCCTCTCTGTGAGGTTTGTCAGGTCCCTGTTTCGGTTCGTCGCTTTCTTGGATTGTCCGGTTTACCAGTGAGCTCGCACGGTTTACCTCCACCGTCCTTGCTGACAGCCCTGACTTACACTTACGCTCAGTTTTTTACTTCTCAGCAACTGCTTTACTACACGAACTTTCCAGCCCCTTTCTTCCCTTACCTCTGATCTCCTTTCTAAATAGTTGTTCATGCACCCCGCACTACTCTCTGCCTCTCAGCGCTGCATGACCTTTGTCGGTTTAGCGCTTTATTTGATTATAATAATTAGTACATCAGCATCATACAGGACAATCTGTCCTGGATTGTTCTAGATGGAAGTGTGTTCTCAGCATATAATATTTAGCTGAAATAAGTTTCAAAAGTCGTTCTCGATGCCTTTTTCCATTGATGTGTGTGTTGAATATCCATGAAAAATTATTGTACTATCTTTACCATAATGTTTTTTTTAATTAACTGGCTATTAGTTAGAAAAAACGTCTGCAGATGTGCCTTGCGTTGGCTATACTACGTGATTCATCAAGTTATCTCCATTAGTTACTCGTTGTTAACATTGTTAAAAAGCTGATACAAATATGACCTGCTTGTATTTCTCATGAAACATGTTTTCAACTCGTTTGATAACTTTGCAATGCAAATTATTAGTTCAAATAAGTGATTGGTATCTACCTTCATGTCAACTTCAACTTTAACACTAGTGTTTATAAATGAAATTAGCTTAAGTCTATTTTAGAGCTCTACTGTAAGTTGGCCAAATTTTCCTTCATCTGTCAGATTCATCAACCATTTTGGCAATATCTGTAACAACTTATTGTACATTCAGTGGCCACTTAATTAGGTACAACCTTCTGCTACTGGGAAGGACCACCTATTACCCTCACAACAGCCTCAATTCTTTATTGCGTGGATTCAACATGGTGCTGGAAACATCGCTTAAAGAATCTGATCTATGTTAACGTGATAGCAGAACGCAATTCCTGGGAATTTGTATACTGCACATTCATGCTGCGAACTCTCGTTCCACTACATTCAAAATGTGCACTATTGGATTTAGATCTGGTGACCAAGGAAACCATTGGAGTACATTGTCATACGCGATGAATCAGTTTGAGATGACATACGCTTCGTGACATGGCACGTTATCCTGCTGAAGTAGCATTGGAAGATGGTCATACCGTGGCCATAATGGAACGCACATAGTCAGCAACAATACTCAAGTAGTTAAATTAGACACATATGCAACACTTGGGTATCTTTATTGAGGAAACGTTTCGTAACACAGTGGCTTTATCAGTCCAATACAAAGTAGAAAGTAGTAAGAAGAGGAGGAGTTTGAGGTAATCAGTCCTCGGCCTGGAGTCGATGTGTTCAGTCCATCAATCTTGAAGTAAGTACAGTGAGTACAGGATGGTACCACTATGACCCCGCCTACTCCTGCTTCGCCTCACCTGTCTACAGTATATAAGCCACTTCTGTTTGCCTATACTGTACTCACTTCAAGATTGATGGACTGAACACATTGACTCCAGGCCGAGGGACTGATTACCTCAAAACTCCTCCTCTTCTTACTACTTTCTACTTTGTATTGGACTGATGAAGCCACTGTGTGGCGAAACGTTTCCTCAGTAAAGACACCCAAGTGTTGCATATGTGTCTAATTTAACAACTTGTCGGTTCTCTGAACCATTCATCTAAATACTCAAGTAGGCTGTTCCAATGAAACAATGCACCTATAACAAATAACAAAAAAAGGCACAATACCGTGACTGGAACAATACACACACAACCCGTAAATATAAAAAAGAGAGGAGCTTACGACAACGTTTCGGTCCGACTTGGACCATTTACAAAGTCACACTAACACTCTGAGGTAAGTACCCACAAGGGGCGAGAGGGAAGTGGGGATAGGCGAAGAATAGAAGGGTGAGAGGAAATATTTTAGAGTAAGAAATAGAGTCGGGACTAAACCCAACTGCAAGGCATTGTGAGGCTTAATAGTCAATTTCAGTGACAGATAGTATCTGCTGCAAGACTGGACGCTTAGATCGGGCGAAGGCAAGGTGTTCAGGTGGAGCCAAGGACATCTACAAGTTGCTTCATCTCGGAAACTGCACAAGGACGACTCTCATAGGATGGCAGGTAGAGATAAGTAAGAAAACATCAGGTTTGAGACTAGTTCATTCTAAAGAGAAGTATTAGGTGGTAAAAAATAGAGGCTATTTTATGTGTATCGGGGGGGAGGGGCAGGTTCGTTCAAAGCTCTGAAGAGGTTGACTTCGGTATAAGGCCGTTTTATTGTGGTATCAAGGTAGTCAGTCCAATGTTCATGGTAAGTCTCAAGTCTGTCAATTTGTCTGTCGGAAAGTGTCTTCCAAAATTCGTTCAGAGCTGGTGTGTTAGTCCTGAGATGGAGAGATTCGCTGGTTGCAAAATCATCCCACTTCACTCCCAACACCCAACGTAATGCTCGGTTTTGGACACGCTGAAGTTTTATGGTATTGGTTTTGGCAGATAGTGATAGAGCTAGAGGAGAGTAAGAAATGAGGGCCTAATAAGGGCTTTATAAAGGTGAAGTTTAGTTGCAGGGTGAGCTCCTCGCAACTTATAAAGCTGAGAGAGAGCAATCTCCGCAACAGCAGTTTTAGAAGTGATGTGAGGTTTGATTGTCAACCTGGTGTCCAAGTTAACACCTAGGACGACAACAGAGCGGGTTTGTGGTATACGTGTGCGAGAGGTGCTGATTTTGAGGTCAACAGGGGTGAAAACTCCACGTCTTTTAAAGAAAAAGGTGATCTTGGATTTAAGGGATTTGTTTTAATTCTCCATTGGAGTTCCCATGCAGTGATCCTATCAACCTCTCGTTGTGTTCTGTGGGTGAGGAATCGAGAGGTTTCACGTGCAGTGAGTTGTGTTATGTCATCTGCGTAAGAAATTGTGAGAGTATTAGGGTAAAGTGGTTCAGGCAAGTCATTCGTGTATAAGATATATAGTGTAGGAGATAGTACAGAGCCTTGTGGGACTCCTGCATGGAGTGTGAAATAGTCAGAGTAATGTTTCATGAACCCTATTCGCATAGTTCTACCGTCTAGGAAGTTGCATAATAGTTTAATCATATTTCTAGGAGATCAAAGGAGGTACAGAGTTTATATTTTAGACCATCGTGCCATACAGTATCAAAGGCCTTTTCAACATCTTTGGTCACGAGGGCGGTAGTACAGTTTTGAGCTTTATTTATGCGAATATAGTTCAGGATGATGTTTATTACGTCCTGTGTAGATCTATGTTTCGAAAACCAAATTGTCTTTCGTTGAGTAGGTTATTTGTCTCAAGGTGAGTTCTGAGTCTCGTATTGACAAGTCTTTCGAATGTCTTACCCAAGATTTCTAGTAGGCTTATAGGCCTGTAATTCTTTGGGTTTGTCAGGTCTTTGCCAGGTTTGAGGGATTAGGCAAGCTGTGGCGGATTTGAAGAAAGGGGGAAGTAACCAGAAGCGAGTATAGCATTGAAGAGATCAGTAAGAACAGAAGCAACAGATCTAGGAAGATGGCAGAGAATTGAGTGAGATAGTCCAGAAGCACCGGGTGCTTTCTTAGGCAGTTTAGTTAGTAGTGAGTGAATATCGGTTGTCACGAAAGGAGAGTTGAGAGAGTGGGTAGAGGATAGTGTGTCAAGGGAGATAGTGGGGTCAGGATTTGTAAGGTCACGGTGTCTGGCGATCCAATGTTCAACGTCATTTGTGTGGTCAAGTGCAGCTGGGTCTGGAGGATGTGGATGAAAGATTTGTTCCCATATGTCTTTAAAAATGTGCACTGCCTCTGCTGGGTCAGTGATAAGTCTGTTGTCATGAGTGATGTGTCTAAAGGTTGTTGTTTTTGGGGTTCCCTTGATTTTCCGGATAAAGTTCCAAAAAGTCTTGGGGTCATTGATTCGCTGTTTATCTGCAGTATCAATAAGGGATTGCCAGTGTCGGTTGTGGTCCTCTTCCAGACTGTGAATGATATGCATTCGCAGTATGGAGAGATCCCATCGAATTAAGTTCAGTCTGTTTTGATTTACAGCAAACCGGTGCCTGTAACAAGTAAGCAAGCGCTTGGTTTTCTCTGATGGGCGAAAAGAGTATCTGGTCTTATAATGTCTTGTAGGCCCTGTCTGTGCAGCTACTTGCTTGATGGCATGTTGTATACGTGTAATTTGATTGTCTATATCTGTCACCGGTTTGTTGTCATAATCGTAGGTGAGGTCAGTGTTGTCCAGTCGTAGTTTGAAATCATCCCAGTCAGTCAGAGAGTAGTTTGGTGAAGGAGAGATTGGAATTTGTATAGGATTTAGAGAGATATGTAGGGTGATAGGAATGTGGTCAGAGCCCGAAAGAGGGCCAGGAGTTATAAAGTGGTGTAAATGATTACTAGCCCTGTTGGTGAAAATTTTGTCAGGAGTTCCTTTACCGTTGTGTGTGAAAACAGTGGGAAAATGTGGACCTAGATGAGTGAGATGTTTTTGCGTGACAAGGTTAAGAGTTGTCTTCCGTGTGTGTTTGTGGAATTGTCATGAAAAACTGTATGTCTAGCATTAAGATCAGCTAAGAGATAGACTGGTATATGTGTGTGATTAAAGAGTATAGATAGATCGTGAAGATTTATGTTCGTGTTAGGACGAGTATAGGTAGTGTAAATGAGAATTGGTCCGTGTATAGTGTGTATCTTCACAGCCATGCTATGAGGATCTGTGAATGGAAGGAGAGAAATTCATGGTGTATGGTACTGTTCACCAGGATGGCTACGCCATTCCAGTGATCAGCAGGGATTGGCGTGCAGTGTAGCCAAGGTGCCGGACTCTTTGGTCATCTCGCACACATGTGCTATATAAAAGTAGCACATCAGGGCGTTCAGACTCAAGTAGTTCGGCCAGAATATGTTTGTTTGGAGTGTAGGCCCGTATATTAAATTGGTGACTTTAAGAGCCATGATTTTGGGAGGTTGGTGTCTGGCCAAGAATAGCATTGACGCACGCATCAGCAATGTGTGGGACTACTTTATCAAGGTGTTGGGAGACGGAGGATCTGGTTGGGAGATATTGATTGAACTATATCGAGGAGTATGAGAAGTGGTAAGGACGGGAGGAACGAGAGGAGAGAGGTGAAAGGGAAGGAGAGTTTCGGCGTTTTGGATTGGTACCAGTACTCATCTTTCCA
>WNWK01056688.1:0-2500 GCA_009830355.1 Cherax destructor
CCATTCATTGCCCACTCCTTTCTAGGCAAAATGCTACATATGATTGGGATACCTCCCTTAGACCTAACGACTTCTATGGCTGACCTATACTTATCTAGTAGCTCCTGTCTTCTGCCCTTCCCAATGTCATTACCACCAGCACTAAGACAGATAATAGGCTTGTTCCCATTACCTGACATAATATTATCCAACCTGCTGACTATGTCACCAATACCAGCTCCTGGGAGGCACACCCTCTGTCTGACCTTCCTGTCTCTGTTAAAAAAGGCACGGTCCATATATCTTACCTGAGAGTCTCCCACAATCAGAATATTCTTACCTTGATTAGCAGGGAGTCAGTGGTACCTTTAACCTCACTGACCACTGAAGTACACTCGTCCTGAGAACAGAGAATCGATTTCCTACCTTCACATCTTCACTATTAACCTTCTTTATCTTCCTTCTTCCTGAATTGTGAACCACTTGCCACTTAAAGCGGCTGCCACTTTCACTGTTGGTAACCATTTCCTCCTTACCAGCTCCAACCATCTCACACTCACTCCCACACCCATCTAGGCGAAGCTTCAGCCTCCTATTTTCCTCGTGAAGTAGTAGAACCTCCTTCTTCAACACTTCAACCTGAGATTCTAAAACACTGCAGTGAGCCATGTGCTCGGTATCACCCCACGCTAATTCCCAGACAGCTTAGGACAGGTATGACCACACGTGACCACTGACCTCTTCTTAAAGCTATGTATGGATCCTGCTTCCACTACATCACTTTCAACACTGTTCCGCTACCTGATAATTCTGTGACTGAAGAAATACTTCCTAACATCCCTGTGACTCATCTGAGTTTTCAACTTCCAGTTATGACCCATTGTTGCTGTGTCCTATTTCTGAAACATTCTGCCCCTATCCACCTTGTCAATTCCTCTCAGTGTTTTATGTCATTCATTTCTGTGCTCCAACACTCTTCTCGTGATAAGCTTCTCCATGACTTGTCTTTGTATACTATACATTCAGTGACATTGTGACACAGTGTGTGTCCCTGTGTGTTTTTGTGTGTGTCATGCTACTTACTGATTACTATAAAGTTTAACAAGTGTTTCCTGACATGTCTGTAACATACAATACCCACAAGATGAAAATTAGACACATTTGCAACATCTGGGTATCTTTACTGTAGACGTTTCGCCATCCAGTGGCTTTATCAATACAGATTCTAGGACAAAACTTGAAGACAGTAGAACTATATACAAAAGATGAGGTAATCAGTCCCTCAGCCTTGGAGTTGGTGTGTTCAGCACCGTAGGTGTGGAGATTCTGAAGAACAGGCAAGGAGGCTTGAGCTTAATAGGCGTCAGCTGATAGGGACGGGTAGCAGACGAGGGCATTGTCACTGGTAGGCGGGATTCCCCAGTGGAAGTAGGTCATACCCAAGGGATGGGTTAGTGGAAGTTGTAGAAGTCAAAACCACCCTTACCCCAGCCTATTCCACGTCCTGACAACTCTGTGACTAAGGAAATACTTTCTAACATCCCTTTCACTCATCTGAGTCTTCAGCTTCCAATTGTGACCCCTTGTCTTTGTGTACATCTCTGGAACATCCTGTCTCTGTCCACCTTGTCAATTCCTAGCAGTATTTTGTATGTCGTTAACATGTCTCTCCTAACCCTCTTGTCCTCCAGTGTCATTTCCCTTAACCTTTCTTCGCAGGACATTTC
The DNA here is from genome assembly GCA_009830355.1 of Cherax destructor. Classification (NCBI taxonomy): domain Eukaryota; kingdom Metazoa; phylum Arthropoda; class Malacostraca; order Decapoda; family Parastacidae; genus Cherax; species Cherax destructor. The sequence goes on from WNWK01056688.1 coordinate 1,707, forward strand.
CCTTAGCTCTGGAACTAGTCTTGTTGCAAGCCTTTGCACTTTCTCTAATTTCTTGAAGTACTTGATCAGATGTGGGTTCTAAACTGGTGCTGCACACTCAAGTATGGGCCTGACGCACACTGTGTACAGAGTCTTGAACGATTTTTTACTGAGGTATCGTAACGCTACTCAGATTTGCCAGACGCCCATATGCTGCAGCAGTTATCTGGTTGATGTGCGCCTCACGAGATGTGATCTGTATTATTCTCACCTCAAGATCCTTTTCCTTGAGTGTGGTTTGCATCCTTTGGCCATCTAGCCTATACTCTGTCTGCGGTCTTCTTCGACCTGTCCCTATCTTCATGATTTTGCATTTAGCGGGGATGAATTCAAGGAACCAGTTGCTGAACCAGGCTTGCAGCCTGTGCAGCCTGCCTGATCCTCATCCGATTTAATTCTCCTCATTAACTTCACATCGTATATGTGTATGTATGTATGTGTGTGTGTGTGTGTGTGTGTGTGTGTGTGTGTGTATGTATGTGTGTGTGTTATTGCGCTTGTGCGCGTGCACCTTCACAAATTTGAGTATGTTTGAGAGTGTCTGTACGAAGATGAATGTATTATATTACGGATTATTTCAATATTGCATGTGTGGAAAATATAATGCATGTTATATTTCTCCAGTAATCTTATATTCTGTAAACACAGCATAAGAGATTAACTAAGACGGTAAAAGAGGTGTAGACCAAGTCCATGTCATGGGCCATAAAGACAAGGTTATCACACCCTGAAATCCTTGCAAACGAAATTAATTG
>WNWK01056688.1:7500-10943 GCA_009830355.1 Cherax destructor
ATATATATATATATATATATATATATATAAAAACATACAGAAAAGCACATTTCGCTCGAGATACATTCCACAATAATGAAGCAATACGTAATAACACGATATAAAGGATAGATAACTTACGGAAAAAATAGGTTATGTTTTATCACACCTCCGAGAAAGTCAAATACGTAGCTTGTAAATATAGAGCTTACATATAATAATAAGCTAAGTATTGTACAATGATTTTAAAGAAAAACAAAAGTTATGGGCACATTAAAGCATGTTATTATTGTATAATACAAAATTTCCTAAATTAGCTTAACCTAAGAAAATCATGCAATGTGAATACGCTTTCCATAAATTCTGGTTGATGTTGCTTAAGCAGCTTTAAGCAAGTGAAGAGGCATGGTGTGGCGTTACTGGGCATCAGATGATGTGGATAAGGTAGTTGAGGTAGTGGCCTGGGGTTCGTGTGCTGTAGTGAATTGTTGATGTCCGTGGGTTGAAGTAGATGGCTGGGGCTCGCTGGCTGAAGTAGATGGCTGGGGCTCGCTGGCTGAAGCAGATGGATGGGGCTCGCTGGCTGAAGCAGATGGCTGGGGCTCGCTGGCTGAAGCAGATGGCTGGGGCTCGCAGGATGAAGCAGATGGCAGAGGTCGCAGGCTGAAGTAGATGGCTGGGGCTTGCTGGCTGAAGCAGATGGCTGGGGCTCGCTAGCTGAAGCAGATGGCTGGGCCTCGCTAGCTGAAGTAGATGGCTGGGGCTCGCTGGCTGAAGCAGATGGCTGGGCCTCGCTGGCTGAAGTAGATGGCTGGGCCTCGGTGGCTGAAGCAGATGGCTGGGGCTCGCAGGCTGAAGCAGATGGCTGGGCCTCGCTAGCTGAAGTAGATGGCTGGGCCTCGCTAGCTGAAGTAGATGGCTGGGGCTCGCTGGCTGAAGCAGATGGCTGGGCCTCGGTGGCTGAAGTAGATGGCTGGGGCTCGCTGGCTGAAGCGATGGCGGCTCGCAGGCTGAAGCAGATGGCGGGCCCCCATGAAGGATGGGGGGCCCTCCCCAAAGGGGCTGGGGGCCAGATGGCTGGGCCTGGGTGGCTGAAGTAGAGGGCTGGGGCTCGCTGGCTGAAGCAGATGGCAGGCTGGGCTGAAGCAGATGGCAGGCTCGCAGGCTGAAGCAGATGGCTGGGCCTCGGTGGCTGAAGAGATGCCTGGGGCTCTGCTGAAGCAGATGGCTGGGACTCACGGGCTGAAGCAAAATGGCCCTGGGCCCCCCTGGGGGGGGGTTTGGCTGAAGCAGATGGCTGGGGGGGTTTTTGGGGGGGGGCTGGGCTAAAGAAGATGGCTGGGGCCGCGGCTGAAGCAGATGGCTGAACTGCGGCTGAAGAGATGGGGGGACTCGCTGGCTGAAGCAGATGGCTGGGACTCGCTGGCTGAAGCAGATGGCTGGGACTCGCAGGCTGAAGCAGATGGCTGGGACTCACTGGCTGAAGCAGATGGCTAGGACTCGCTGGCTGAAGCAGATGGCTGGGGCTCACTGGCTGAAGCAGATGGCTGGGGCTCACTGGCTAAAGCAGATGGCTGGGGTTCGAGGCTGAAGTAGATGGCTGGGGTTCGCAGGCTGAAGCGATGGCTGGGACTCTCTGGCTGAAGTAGATGGCTGAGCTCGCAGGCTAAAGCAGATGGCTGGGACTCGCTGGCTGAACAGATGGCTGGGGCTCACTGGCTGAAGAAGATGGCGGGGTTTTTGCAGGTGAAGAAGATGGCTGGGACTCGCAGGCTGAATTGGATTGGATTTGTGGGTTGATGTCGACACTGAGCTGCTACTTTACTGGACCCCTAAGTAGTTTGTCAATGTCGCTGCTGTGTGTTACCCAACAGTACTTTATTCAGTTGAAGGCAGGGCATCATTGCGGTCCAGCATCTGATACCCTTTACCTGGGGAATTTGCTCTTCCAACATTTCCCCAGGACGTCTTTCTTCCTCATCTTCCTCTAATAATTTATTGACACCTTCTGCTGCATGTTTTCAAAGCTCTCACCTGGCAATCTTCTTTTCCCGCTCAACAATTTTTCCAGACTGCAATTGTTTTTTATTTCGTCACATTGCCCCCTGCTACTTTGACTTTGTTTTTTATTAAGCGTGATTTTTTTTTTTTACTAGAGAGGGAAATCTTCTCACTAGTGACTGTGGTCTTTTCACTAGTGAGTGAGTCTTCATAGTAGTGTGGGCTTCCCTTTTGAGGGAGCTTTCACTAGTGACTGTAGCTTTTCCGCTAATGACGGGTGGTCTTCACTAGTGAGTGTGGTCTTCACAGTGGTGGCTTACTAGTAGTTTCTTACTAGTGAGTGTGGGCTTCACTAGTGAGTGTTCTTACTAGTGAGTGTTCTCCTAGTGAGTGTGGTCTTTCGCTAATGACTGTGGTCTTCTCACTAGTGAGGTGGTTTTTACTAGTGAGGTGGTCTTCTCACTAGTGAGTGTGGTCTTCTCACTGTAGGTGGTCTTCACTAGTGAGTGTGGTTTTTACTAGTGAGTGTGGTCTTCTCACTAGTGAGGTGGTCTTCTCACTAGTGAGTGTGGTCTTCTCGCTATGAGTGGTCTTCTCGCTGTGAGTGTGGTCTTCTCGCTGTGGTGGGTTTTTCTGCAGTGAGTGTGGTCTTCTCGCTAGTGAGTGTGGTCTTCTCACTAGTGAGTGTGGTCTTCACTAGTGAGTGGGGCTTCTTAGTGAGTGTGGTCTTCTCACTAGTAGTGGGGGCTTTTCACAGGGGGGTCTTCTACAGTGAGTGTTCCTCACTAGTGAGGGGTCTTCTCACTAGTAGTGTGGTCTTCACTAGTGAGTGTGGTCTTTCACTGTGGTGTGGTCTTTCACTAGTGAGTGTGGTCTTCTCACTAGTGAGTGTGGTCTTCACTAGTGAGTGTGGCTTTTACTAGTGAGTGTGGTCTTCACTAGTGAGTGTGGTCTTCTCACTAGTGAGTGTGGTCTTCTCACTAGTGAGGTTCTTTCACTTTAGGTGGTTTCTCACTATGGGTGTTTTTCTCCATTATGTGTCTTCTCGCCAATGACTGTGGTCTTCTCGCCAATGACTGTGGTCTTCTCGCCAATGACTGTGGTCTTCTCGCCAATGACTGTGGTCTTCTCGCCAATGACTGTGGTCTTCTCGCCAGACTGTTCTTTCGCCAAACTGGCTTTTCGCCAAGACTGTGGTCTTCTCGCCAATGACTGTGGTCTTCTCGCCAATGACTGTGGTCTTCTCGCCAATGACTGTGGTCTTCTCGCCAATGACTGTGGTCTTCTCGCCTGACTTTCTTTGCCAATGACTTTGGGCTTTCGCCAATGACTGTGGTTTCTCGCCAATGACGGGGCTTCCCCTCGGGCCCCCAAAGACTGTGGGCTTCTCGCCAATGCTGTGGTCTTCGCCAAATGTGGCTTTCGCCAAGCTGTGGTCTTTCGCCAAGACTGTGGTCTTCCCT
>WNWK01056689.1:0-10943 GCA_009830355.1 Cherax destructor
ACTGTAGTGAACTACTGGTGCTGGGGATGCTACCGTAGCTACACTGTAGTGAACTACTGGTGCTGAGAGTGCTGATGTAGCTACACTGTAGTGAACTACTGGTGCTGAGAGTGCTACCGTAGCTACACTGTAGTGAACTACTGGTGCTGAGAGTGCTGATGTAGCTACATACTGGTGCTGAGAGTGCTGATGTAGCTACATAGTGGTGCTGAGAGTGCTGATGTAGCTACATACTGGTGCTGAGAGTGCTGATGTAGCTACACTGTAGGGAACTACTGGTGCTGAGAGTGCTGATGTAGCTACACTGTAGTGAACTACTGGTGCTGAGAGTGCAGATGTAGCTACACTGTAGTGAACTAATGGTGCTGAGGGTGCTGATGTAGCTACACTGTAGTGAACTACTGGTGCTGAGAGTGCTGATGTAGCTACACTGTAGTGAACTACTGGTGCTGAGAGTGCTGATGTAGCTACACTGTAGTGAACTAATGGTGCTGAGGGTGCTGATGTAGCTACACTGTAGTGAACTACTGGTGCTGAGAGTGCTGATGTAGCTACACTGTAGTGAACTAATGGTGCTGAGGGTGCTGATGTAGCTACACTGTAGTGAACTACTGGTGCTGAGAGTGCTGATGTAGCTACACTGTAGTGAACTACTGGTGCTGAGAGTGCTGATGTAGCTACACTGTAGTGAACTACTGGTGCTGAGAGTGCTGATGTAGCTACACTGTAGTGAACTACTGGTGCTGAGAGTGCTGATGTAGCTACACTGTAGTGAACTACTGGTGCTGAGAGTGCTGATGTAGCTACACTGTAGTGAACTAATGGTGCTGAGGGTGCTGATGTAGCTACACTGTAGTGAACTACTGGTGCTGAGAGTGCTGATGTAGCTACACTGTAGTGAACTACTGGTGCTGAGGGTGCTGATGTAGCTACACTGTAGTGAACTACTGGTGCTGAGGGTGCTGATGTAGCTACACTGTAGTGAACTACTGCTGCTGAGAGTGCTGATGTAGCTACACTGTGGTGAACTACTGGTGCTGAGAGTGCTGATGTAGCTACACTGTGGTGAACTACTGGTGCTGAGAGTGCTGATGTAGCTACACTGTGGTGAACTACGAAATGCCCTTCGTATATTTCTGTATTTTCTAAATATTATAGAAAAATGCAACATTTGTAGTGTGGGCAAAAATATTCTTGGTTACATTAACGTACATTAACCAATGTTTACTTATATATATATATATATATATATATATATATATATATATATATATATATATATATATATATATATAAGACAGCAACCACCCAGGGAGGTACTACCGTCCTGCCAAGTGAGTGTAAAACGGAAACCTGTAATTGTTTTACATGATGGTAGGATTGCTGGTGTCTTTTTTTTGTCTCATAAACATGCAAGATTTCAGGTACGTCTTGTTACTTCTACTTACACTTAGGTCACACTACACATTCATGTACAAGCATATATATACTCACCCCTCTGGGTTTTCTTCTAATTTTTAACTAGTTCTTGTTCTTATTTCCTCTTATCTCCATGGGGAAGTGGAATAGAATTCTTCCTCCGTAAGCCATGCGTGTCGTAAGAGGCGACTAAAATGCTGGGAGCAAGGGGCTAGTAACCCCTTCTCCTGTATATATTACTAAATGTAAAAGGAGAAACTTTTGTTTTTCCTTTTGGGCCACCCTGCCTCGGTGGGCCACCCTGCCTCGGTGGGCCACCCTGCCTCGGTGGGAAGACTGTGGAAGCCGACGTGTTGAAAGAAGAAAATATATATATATATATATATATATATATATATATATATATATATATATATATATATATATATCAATAACTACACTGCACCAGCCAGGGGTCGAACCCATGATGCTCTGGCCCGCCTCATGGTGAACGAAAACACATGACGCTCTAGTCCACATCATAAATCTGTCACTGTCAAAGCGTGATCCATCTTGCTGATTCTTCTTAACAAGTGTTACGTCTGCAGGTGTTGGTTACGTCTGCAGGTGTTGGTTACGTCTGCAGGTGTTGGTTACGTCTGCAGGTGTTGGTTACGTCTGCAGGTGTTGGCTGTGACTGTGTGTACGTCGTCGTGTCTTCACAATATTAACGTTCTGCAGAAAACGACGCAGCAAGATCTTACAGTACTCTGCGCCCTGCTGCTCCAGGTCACCCATCCTCCTTACATATTTTCGTTAATTACAAGTAAATATAGGTTAATGTACGTTAATCTCACCAAGAATATTCATGACCAGACTGCAAAAGTTGCATTTTTCTATAACATTCAGAAAACACAGAAATATACGAAGGGCATTTAGTGTAATAACTGACGCTCAAAATATGGAGGAGGCGCTGGTAGCCACAGGATGCAGCAGAGGAATGCCAACCCCAACACAAACTTGCATTCATTAATCTTATTTTCCCTAACCTGTTGACTGTTCCCTACAGAGAAGAAACGCTTCATGCTGAAGACGGTTAGGGTTTATTTTCCACTATAACGTAAGCTTATCATGATCTTGTGTAATTACAGGTAGCTATGTTTGGGCGGTGGTGGCCCAGGTAGCTATGTTTGGGCGGTGGTGGCCCAGGTAGCTATGTTTGGGCGGTGGTGGCCCAAACAGAAGTGAAACTTAATTAAACTTAGTATTGATCGCAGATGTTATCTGGTGAGTGTTTTTTTTTTTTTTAATTAAAAAACACATATATACATAACAATCCAATAAATGCCCAAAAAAAATCAGGCTCATATAAACAAAAACAAGCAAACAGAACAGGAATAAACACATCAGTCAATATATCCTATAATAAGAACCCGTGCCAAAAGCACAAACAAAAAATGTCCATCCTACTACCAATCCTAGCTATTTTTTCCCATACAATAACATAACACACTGTCTATGAAACTGTACATACATTGTCTCAAAAACACCACAAAATTAAACCGTTGGTTACATATCTTACTTCTTCCCTACCACAAAACGCAGTACAATAGGCATGAAATAAAATAAAACCTTAAACTTTCTGCCTATAAAACAGGTGTTGCACAATAACACACAAAAACAACTGACCCCCGAAACAAGGGTCACACCACAACATCATCTTAAATAAGAAATACATTAACATCAAGCCATCACTACCGTAGACAACACTGTCTACAACACAACGTCACACTCCCACACCGGAGAATAAGACCACACAAAACACATTTGTGTTGCATACATATACAAACACTCTAGAAAAAACACAAAAATATGCAGAAGCTGCACATAATGTATAATTCAAACAACAGATAGGAAACAATTACAGAATACAGTACTAAAAACGTTAAACCTAAGAAAAACATAGCAAAACATCAACTTAATCCTACATGAATTGCCACAGATACCTGGGCCAACTGCACCCAAGCACACCTGCACACTGTCGGTTGTCTAACACCTAATACCTCCTAACCTCAAACCTGCCACATAAATGCAAACTGCCAGCACATCACCACCGACAAACCCTACTACTTGAACTTTAGATTACACTACTACATCCTAGAGGAAAACCCCATGCGTCCATGACCCCTATGACCCCCCCAACCAACATCACTCCAAGTCTGAGACAACACACACCTGAAAAATTACCTACAACCCCATTAAAACCCCCGAAACGTCCAAAAAACCGGACACCCACGATACCACCCCGACCCAACCCATCCTAGCTTCAACCCTGTATACCCACGCCTAACCAACCACACATCAATCAACCATACTATACCCTAGTCAACCCCTTCCCGATATGCCCAACCTCCCCCCCCCCCACTCAACCAGTCCCCCTCGATTGGCTCCTACGTCATCCCCAAAACCTTAAAGGGACACCACCGTCATCGTTCTATAACCCTCAGAAAAGCCTCAACCCAAGTTCTCCCATACAAACCCTGATTCCTACATTTCGTCCTGTAAAAATGTGCCGCCAAGGCACGAGACCCGCCTCCACCCACTACCTCGCGCATACCCCACCACACAATATGAAATCAACCACCAGGTACATTAACCCTCTACGTACATTTTCCTCAAACCCACCAATATCCAGGCTTAAAGCCCCTAACATTGAAAGCCCACACCCACCCACACTCCTCAGAACCCGTCCAAACCATTCCCGATTCCCGCCTAAATCTTCACAAAATACACCGCATGGTTGACGGATCCAAAAACCCACATCTCAAACAAGTTCCCTCACTCGCTAAACCCATTAAAAACAATTGCGCTTTAGAAGCCAAGATTCCATGTAGGAATCAAAAAACCGTCTCCCTAACCCTCGCCCTCAGCCTCAACTTCTGGAAACCTACCCAAGTCGCCCACCAATTATACTTTGGGTACTCTGCTACCCCTTGCACTATACCCCCGCCTCCCCAAGCTTGTCCAAAACCCCACCTGAAAACCCCTTGGCTCTCTGACAACTAGTACCACCCTCAACATTGCCTCACATAAACTCAGGTCACATCCACTCCACCACCTCTGTACCTCATGCATGACCACTCCCACCCACTTACCCCCCACCCCTCCCTCCTCCACATATCTCTGCTTTACATATATCCCTATAAGCCTCCTATGTAAGGGTATCAACCCCAAACCTCCCTTACCAACCGGCATCATGACAACCTCCTTATTGAGCCAATGTCTACCAAAACCCCATATATACCGCAACACTCTCCGTTGTAATAAATCAACATCTCTCCCCACGAGTGGGTATACCCTTGCCACATGCCATAATTTACTATACAGTAAAACATTCACTACCATAACCCTCTGCAATAACGTCACATCTCCCGGTCTCCATCCACTCATTCGCGCTATTGTCGCCGTTACCACCTTAGACGAATTTTCATCCCTCGCCCTACTCACATCATTACAATAAATTATCCCACAAATTTTCAAGCACTCAACAACATGCCAACCATACCTCTTCCCCAAGTCCCCACCCACCCAGTCCCCACCTCTAACATTTAGATTTTACCCTGTTAATCCGCATCCCCGTAGCTGCCCCAAAAACACTTATAATCCTCCCTATAGCATCTAACCCCTCCCACCCACCTACGAGAATTGTTGTGTCATCAACATAACCCACAATTCCTGATGCACAACCAGGTACCTGACCCTCCTCCCCTACCCCCTTCGATACTAACCTATAAAAAGGATCCTGTAAGCATGCAAACAGAATTAGCGACAAAGGGCACCCCTGCCGCAAACCCCGCTTCATGTCTACCACGTTTCCCACCCTTCCATTCAATTGAACCCGCACCAAAGCCCCCTCATACAACGTTTGAACCCAACCCACTACTTCATTCCCAAAACCCTGCTTACGAAGAATGTCAAATAACATATTTCTATCCACACTGTCATAAGCCGTTTCCCAATCAAGCCCTAAAACCTCACCCCCCTCTCGACCCTCGATGAATGACCTAATCCTACCATGCCCATTCCCCATACACCTCCCCGGTATCCCATACTGACCACGTTCTATGATAGAATCCAAAACCTTTTTAACCCTATTACCCAAAATCCTTGCAAAGATTTTGTAATCTGCACATAAAAGTGAAATAGCTCTGTAATCCCTAATCGTTTCCACCAATTTCCCCTTAGGCACTAAAACCACAACTCCAGTGCGCTGATCCTCACCCATATACCTTACTTCCTTCAAACGATTGAAACCTTTTGTCAAACATTCCTTCAACACTCCCCAATGTTGAACATAAAAATCCCTAGGTAAGCCATCGACTCCCGGCGCTTTACCCATCTGCATTCGCTTTACTGCGAACCACACTTCCTCCTCAGTTATACTACCCTCCATACCTTTCCTCTCCTCCTCACTAATCCCTACCTGTATACCCTCCAAAACTTCCTCTTTCGCCTCCACCTCCTCCAACCTAAGGTCTAGATACCGCCAAAACCAAACATCCACAAACCCACTCATACCCTCTGTCGACCGCAGTACCTGTCCCTCCATATACCCACCCAACTCCTCGTGTACCTTCAATGACGTCATCGTCATACCCTGCCTCCTCTTTCGAAAACCACACAAGACAGTCAAAGACGGTTTGTCCCCCCACAGCACATCCTCAATACCTGCCCTCACTCTGAGAGCCTGGAATCTCTCATTCTGTATATCCTTCAACTGGCCCCTCAAAACCTCTATGTCCTCCAGCGAGTAACCCGCCCCCCCCCCCACATAACAATCCCGCAACTGCCCCTCCAAATACCTCTGCAGGCCATAATGCAATCTCGCCTGCTCTCTACCTTCACGTTTATAAAAATCCTGAATACCCACTTTCGCCACTCCATTCCACCAACCCACCACATCTTCCCGGTCCTTCCCATCATTCCACATCCCCTCCCACCACTCCTCAAAACTCCTCCTACACAGTTCCACCTGCAATAAGCCCACGTTAAGCTTCCAATAACTAGCATACGTTCTAACAGCTCCTTCCCATCCCAACACTGCCAACACACCCCTGTGGTCGGAAAACCCAACATCAACGCAATCCACGCCCTCCACTATAACATCCCTCGACACATACACACGATCGAGTCTTGCAGCATAGCCCCTACGTATGAACGTATGTTCTATATGCCACCCACCGCCCCCTACCACATCTCTGACTCCTCCGCACCCAAAACATCACGCAAAACCCCAACTCACACCCCCCCTCTCAGTTCCACATCCCTCTTCCTAATCACACAATTCCAATCCCCTGCGATAATAGTCACAACCGGCAACCCACGTAAGAAATATATCAACTCCTCTCTCACAAATTCTTCCTTAGTTTTTCTACAACTTATAGCCGGCATATAAACCCCCACTATACACACTTGACATTCCCCATAAACCCTCAACCCTTACCACTCTCCCCCTCTTCCATGCCAACAACCGAAGGGACTGGTCACACGTATTTCTATAGCCACCCTCCCTTGAAACTACCCCACTACCGGCATAAACTGTAAACCCACTTAACGTCAAATCTCTCCCATCCTATAATTATGCTCTTGCAATATCACACATCCACATTTAAACGTCTTAATGTCACCTCTACCCATTTACGTTTGACCTCCCTCGGAGGCCATTTACATTCATCGTTAAACACCTGAAAAGAACGCAGGAGCTTTCCTCTACTTTTCAACTTCCTCGTCACTACCGACTTTCCTTTACTAATGCTCTCTTCCTCTACTGACACTCCCAGTACTTGCCTGTCTGCTTTCCTGTCCGTCCCTCCCTCTCTACCCTTGACCTCCCCGTCCCCTTTGCCACCTCCACCCAGGCCTTCTTGCACACCTGTTGCCCAGGTGTTAGGACATCGTCCTCAACTAGACCACTAGGCCTTTTCCTGAGTCCCCTGTAGCCTCCATAGCCTCACAATCCTCTCCCCTGTGCACTTCTACACCAACCTCCTGGACCTGAAGACAAGGCCCACTCTCTGAGACGCCCATCACACTCGTCTCACTCTCGTCCCTCCTCACTCTGATCCTAAGTCCACCACACCATGCTGTGTGCCCTCACACACAGGACTGTCCAACAACAGTGGAAAATACTCCAAAAGCGGCTCAGACAAAACCAAGTTCACACCTTCCGGCAGAGCCACTTCCTCCGTCTCTGCTGTCTCGCCATCCTGGGTCACCTGTGACAACGTTAGTACAGCTCATCCTCCTTATCAACAATGTCCTCCATTGTCCACTGGCACCATGCTCATATTCTTCTGTGGCGACTCATCCATTGCATCCACGACCACCACGTCATCCTTCCTCATACCATCAGCAGCTCCATGTCTCTGATGGCCCATCCGACGATCACATGCTGCCGCCACATGTCCAGGTAATCCACACAGGCGACACGTTCGAACTTGGCCTGCGTAAGTCACATAGACCTGCTGTCGGAACTCATCCATCATGACATAAGAAGGTATCTGACGTTTGAGCGTCATTTTCAAAGAAAATGAACCTTCTTGCAGCTCGGCATAAGTCCCCTGTGCCCACCGTCCCACAGTTGCTGCATGGACGTCACCAAATTGACTGAAGACGTTTAACATCAACATCCAATGCTTGAACGGCCGTTTGGGTCCGTATATAAGTGTAGTACCGTGACACATTTCTGAAGCCGTACCTCTAATCCCGTGTTGGCGACAATCCTCTTCTCCTGATACGTTTCAACCACTCGCTCATATGCGCTGGCCACTGCAAACTTGACAAACATCCTCGACGAACCATTGAGAGAAATTCCAAATAATTCTTCAATGAATATCCCTAAAGAATCCCTCAAAATAGCTGGGAGGAGAACATCTGCGTTGCTTGGGTAAATCGCGCCCTGCAACACTTCAATACAGACAGTATTGACACGTGCGTCTGTAGCGCTCCACCATGTTGATGAAAACTACCAGTTCTCAACTCCACCGCTAGGGACCAAAACAAGCCACCCACACTCCGCAAGGCTGGGCAGCAATTCCCAGAAGTACTTGTAGCCAAGCCGAAGCCTGGCCACTACAACATCAGTCAGTCTGTTCACATTGCAAGTTGCTCCATAAACATACTTGTGGGGAATGTGGGAGATAAATCTATCTGGGACACCGTCAATAGCAATAAACAAACTCCCAGGAGATGACCGACTAGTATAATTTACCACAGTCATTCCCTTTAAGGTATGTGGGGAACTTTACCCGCTCCTGGCCGCACACAAGGGTACCTTCAATATTCTCACGTTAGCCCACTGCACTCTGGACCAGTATAAATAAATCTGAGTAGATAATATTAATAATTATGGTATGATTAAATTTAAGTGGACTGTATAGGTTATGGGCGACTGATCAAATAGGACAGGTAGAGAACACACAATTTTTAACATGACATCACTCACCTAATTAACAGCATCCTAGTGGTGCATGGTAGATCGTTGACCTAGCTAAAGTACATCTACTGTGCGTAACAATATTATTGGCCAACAATAAAGACGACATAAGATTACTTAGCTTTAGATAAGGGAGACGTTTCATTGATGACGCCTCCTGCGATCTGATTCGATCGCGATGGTAAGAGTTGTCCCGCGAGTCAAGGAAGGTTAATTTCCGTGAATCTATACGCCACGAGACCGGGCGAGTTAACATGTGGTTGGTCGGGGTGCATTCAGATCCTCTCACTATTCTGATCTTATATTGTTTATACGTATAACTTTACATACTACGTATATCCTGGCTTAATGCCCCACTAGTTTATACACATTCACCGTCTCGATACTTGGATTTCGAGTAGATAACTTGTGATATGTTAGTTCATCTCTTCCGCAGCCAACATGGCGGTCGGGGTATGGCGTACCCAAGCTAGACCCGCCCGGTACAATCACCCCCTGATTTTTTACAACTCGGTTTCACTATATTCACCATTTCACAAAGTTCATCGAACATATTTCAGTCTCTTCTAAGACGAAAGACCCCCAGCATCAGGGGTTATGACTTTATCCTGTCGTATGGTCGCTTCACTGAGTTCAAATAGGCCTATGCGGACATACCATGCCGGCGCCATTCGCTATTTCCACAATTACTGTCCTATTACTGGACCTCTTGGACCGATTGTCCCACTTTATATTCACCGCGTCACTGGATACTCCTCCACATTATGAAAGGAGGTAATTAAATCTGGTTTGGCGGCCGGAATCTCCCAAAATTTGGCAGGCCATCCCATCACCTCAAATCCCGGGGGTAGGCTGCGTTTCCACTGCCCTCCCCTCTCTGCCGCCTCCCTGCCCTGCTTCTTCCCGCTGGTATGATGGTTCTCTATTCATAACCCCCATGAACGTTAAACTCCCAGCAGTACATTAAGGATATCTGTTCATATTGGAAAGTTTATCAATTACAACTTTCGGAAAATACCAATATTTTCCACACTGCGGCCGGGCAGAGTTCGTTGTTAGACGATTCAAATTGTATCTCGTAAATTTTTGCGACTATTTTGCACGTACACAATCTTGCTGTTTTCGTTACGAATCCATTGCAAGGATACCTCATTATCAGACCAAATTATGGTGTCGCTAATATTTATCTCCGGCAATTTACTCGTAAATAATCAGCTAATTGACACCAACATAAATGGCGGTTAATTCCAACTGAGGTAAAGTACGTAATTTAATTGGAGCCACTTTAGTTTTAGACATGACAAGAGAAATGTCTTTATTGCATTGAAGATAAGCGACTGCTCCATATGCTAATTTAGAAGCATCGCAAAAAATGTGGTGTGTATTTTCCACTCCAGGGTGTGTTACACACCGCGGGAACTCCAACATTGGAAATTTCTCATAATCACCAATTAATTCTTCCCACCTGTTAACGAATTCCTCAGGTAGGGTTTCATCCCAAGCACACTTCTGCTTCCATGCCTCTTGTACCAATAATTTCCCTCGGATTGTAAGAGGCGCCACTAAGCCTAGTGGATCGAAACATTTTTAAACTTAGCAACAGGGTTCTCTTCGTTAATTTCTTGGGCACACTATAATTATTAGGCTTTAACGATATCAAGTCTCTTTCAGTATCCCAAGTCAGTCCCAATACATTGCTACACCCAGATACTTCATCTCCGGATTCTCTTTATTTATTCGGTCCTTTAACCTGGACGAATTACTGTTCCACTCCTGGAGAGGCATATTTGCACCTTGCATTATGCCATTAGCCTTCCTCTTCAGTTGACGTCACACCCCGGAAATTGTCCACATAGAATTGTTTACTCATTATTTCACTCAGTGGACCACCTGTACGTTTAAGATGCGCATTTATCGTCCCTGAAGTAAGAACGGACAGAAGTAGCCCCAAATAAGACACTTCTGAATCTGAAAGTTTTCAGCGGACTAAGTGGATTGCTAGGATCCTTTTACAGAAATCTTGTGTTCCCCATCCCTCTCTTGCAATCCC
>WNWK01056690.1:0-10943 GCA_009830355.1 Cherax destructor
AAATTTCCTTATAACAGGGTTTCCCACCTATAATAAAACCTTATTGTGTAATCTTCCCCAAATAAGTAATTTAACACATTTTATTAATTATTTGCATGTAACCTTCTATTCATATTGAAATGACTAGTATGAGAGGAATGACCAGTAGTTTACGTAAATGATGAAGGATTCTAAAATTATTCTGATACACCTAGTAATAAAAGTAAATTTAAAGGATGTTTAGCATCTAGTCGATGGTTTATCGTTGATAAGCGTCAACATTGTTGGAGGTGACGTTGTTAATGTTAACATTGTTGGAGGTGACGTTGATAATGTCAACATTGTTGGAGGTGACGTTGTTAATGTTAACATTGTTGGAGGTGACGTTGTTAATGTTAACATTGTTGGAGGTGACGTTGTTAATGTTAACATTGTTGGAGGTGACGTTGTTAATGTTACCGATGTTTTGATGGTAGCTCTGATGAAATTAGTGTTTATAATGTTGATGTTTGAGCTAATGTTAGCTTTATCTGCTGGTGTTGCAGCTGTTGTAAACGATGATGTGTTGGGGTTATTACTGATGTTGAAAGTTAAACATGGAATTAAATACTAAAATATATAGCTATACCTTACAGTAAAATTATATTCATAAATGGGTGAAAGTAGTAGAAAAATACTATAATTATATAAAGAAATACCTCAATTTTACTAAATTATTAGGAATAGAAAGTTGGTGATAAGAAAAGCTTTACAAAGTAATTAAGGAGGAATTTGTTTTCCTAAAAAATATGGTAAGATAAGATGTGGGCAAAAAATTCCACCTGGAGAAAATAAAGGAGGAGGATATATGATGAAATATGGAGTGTGTGTTAAATATAAATATTTGAGGACGATTTTATACTAACACTCCATAAATAAGACTGTGAGATATAATATGTTAAGGTTAAATGCACAAATTGATAGACGGTGGATGGTGGATAAATGATAAAAATTTGGAGAAAAGTGGGAAAATTAGTATATTTGAAGGATAAATGAAAAGGAGTAAATTTATGTTAGTACTATAGATGGGTAGGATTTTTACAAATAATTTCAAAAAAATATAGGGAAAAGGTTATAAGTTATAATTTTGTTATGACTCGGGTATTTTATCTCAGCCTATTGGAGGAAGGCGATATATCTGTTTTTACATATTTTCCAAAAAAATATATAATAAAATTCTTTAAAAATAAACGTGATCTACTAAATTTTATATGTACCTGTAAAAGTTATAAATATCCCCAATGTCTCTATAAGTAATTTTATATCCATATAGCTCAAAATATTACAATTCAGCTATCAAAAATTAGAAAGTATTTAAAAAAGTATGTTCTTAAAATATATGTAATTAGAAATATATTGAGTTAAACTTATTTAATGGTATCCTTCATAAAGCATTCAAAATAAACTAGGATGGTAAGGTTGCCTCTTACTAGTCTAATATAAGTTTTTAGTTAAGAGTGGGGGGTTAGCAGCAAGATTGGAACACCTTTTTTGATAAACGGAAGGGAAGAATGTTCTTAGAATATTTAGCTGGGATATGAAGAATTTCTGATAAACTTTATTATACGGATGGCAAGAAGTGTAGTCGAAGTAAGGATCAGGTTTTATATGGATATTTTAGCAACAAAACTGCCACTACACGGTGGACACCTATGCCTCCTACCATGAACTAGCTACATTAACACGAAATTGAGTCTTCAAATGTTAGAGTTGAAAAGGGTAACCTGACAGATGAGGGACTATATTTTGATAATTTTATAATTTTGTATGTAAATGCTATTGGAATAAATTATTATTTGGAAAAGACATACCTCTTCGCCGATTTATACTGAAGTAGGGAATTTCTGTATAATTTAAACGGAAACACAGATCGGAGGGAAACTTGAATTTCATTTCTTATCCAATCAAAGGAGACCGAGTCTCCTCCATACAGTAGGTACTGCATTGTGATTTAGTATGGGTAAGGTTCTGTAAGGGAATAGATTCTAAGAGAAATGCATTTGTTGGTTTGAAAAGAGGATACTATTGGTGATTGGTTATCTTATTTTAGGGTGTCTATTACTCATCTTATACAAAGCATTAAGAACAGTATACGTACTGAGAAAATGATTTTCAACAGGGACTGGAAGTGGCAATTCCTCTAATGATAAAGTTTGGGAAGCTTAGCATAGACCCATTCACCCATAAATATGTCGGGAAATTGCACAAGATTAAGTAAGTAAGTTTATTCAGGTATACACAAATACAGTTACATAGATTATCATACATAGCAGCATATGTGTAGAAAACCCAGGATAACCCAAAAAGACAGACAGAGTGACTTATTTCCATTGGGGTTCATTTAATACCTTAATATTAGACACTAGTAGATACTAGTTATTATACTGAAATTAAAAGGAATAAGGTAAAAAGAGTTATTTACATGTACATGTATGTTATCTAAAAAAAATAAAAATCATTCTCCTCCCTTTCTGTCGCTACATTCATTAGGTACCTTTTGGCTCTCTTCTTGAACTGGCTGATGCTATGACTGGCTTTGACATGTGCAGGCAGTCTGTTCCATTCCTTTATTGGTGTACAGTGAAAAGTGTTTGAAGCCTGGCCACTGACTGTGGATACTACAAAGTTGTGCTCTCTCCCCTAGTACTATGACTGCTTTGGTTCCCAGCCTTGACAAAATTGGCAGCAAGATATTCTGGACACTGTTTGTGAGCAATTTTATAAACTTGATTCAACTTAAGTTGTTTTACTCTGTCTTCAATATTCAGCATATCTAATTGTTGTAATTCATCCTGGCCTACATGTTCTCTTGGGCCCAGGTCCAGGATGAATCTTATCATTTTGTTCTGTGTGATTTGCAGTTTATCTTTCATTTTTTTTTGTCAAGTCAGAGTACCATGAAGAGCAAGCGTAGTCAATATGACATTGTATAAGGGCAAGACATAGGGTCCTGCGAGCCTCAGTAGGTAGACACTGTGCTTGTCTGTAGAGGAACTTCAGTCTGGCATTCGCTTTCTTTACTACACTGTTACCTATCAATTCTCCTGACATGAAATAAAGACACGTGTGCAACATCTGGGTATCTCCTGACATGCATGGGTCAAAGGGGATTCCCAGATATTTTACTGAGGAAACTGAGGTGATGGATTCCCCATTACATCGGACATTAAAATTATTTACCCTGCTCAGTTTATATTTCGTGCCAAAGAGTATGGTTTCTGTTTTCCCGAGGTGCAACGATAACTTGTTGTCTACTAACCATTTGCTGCAGGACTCTAGTTCCAGTGTTAATACATTAGCTATATCTTGTGGGTCTTTACCTGATACTAACAGAGCACTGTCATCCGCATACAGTAGGAGTTTGCACTTGACACTGATGGACATGTCATTTACATAACACAGGAATAATAAGGGTCCCAGCATACTACCTTGGGAACTCCCATGCTATCGCAGTGGTTCTGATTCTGTTTGTTGATTTTGACAATTTGTTTCCTATTGCTAAGATAGGACTTAAGCCAGTCTGTGGAACCTATGCCGATAGCTTGAAGTTTCATACATAATACATTGTGGTTGACAGTATCGAAGGCCTTTTGCAAGTATAAAGTTACCATTCCTATGAGGTTCCCTATCGACATTTCAGTTCTCATGTAATCCATCAGATTAATTAGGGAGGTGTCAGTTGAGTAAGAGCTCCTAAAGCCTGATTGGTAACTTTGAAGAATTTTGTTGTCATTAAGATACTTCACTACTTGACAGTACACCGCCCTCTCTAGAATTTTGGATATTACACTGAGTATACTAACAGGCTTATAGTTGCTGACATCAGACCTACTATTTTTCTTAAAGATAGGAGTAACTCTGGCCTCTTTGAACCCCTCTGGTACTGTATTAGTGGTGATAATCTTCACGTGACGATGCGCATAACAGAGGAATCTAAATCTGACTCTCCACCACACGATGTAGGTGAAGATGACACGAGGTTGATTACAGCAAGGTCATAGAGTAGTATTTTGTGGACATTTATAAGAATAAGTCCTATGTTTCCAAATTTTGGGTGAGGAAGGAGAATAAATTTGAAAGTTTTAACATTTGTACAAGGAAAGGGTGGAGTGGGTTGTCTGAATGTGTCTGAAGTAATGTTGGAGAGATTTGCTCGAGTTGTAGCTTGTAAAGAGAAAGAAATAACTTGAAAATATGGGTAGATGATCTGCTTATGTTAATTCCTGTGAATCTATTAAAGAAGAATGACGGAAGGCAATTTTGCAACACTGCGAGGCATCTCCTAAGTATAGGAGAAATATGAGTGATGGACAGACAGTAAGTTACATGAAGGAGATATTGAACAGCCAGTGAATGGTCTGACGATTTAGTGTGTTATATACAAGAAACGTAGTGTAAATGAGAGTTTTATTAGTAGCTTATTTACCAGTGAAATGATTTATCTATTACATTGATGGTGCAATACAAGAATGTGGAAGTATATAACAAAAATACTTCTGCAGCTGCTGCCGCCGCTGCTGCTTCCGCCGCTGCTGCTGCTGCCGCAGCCGCCTAGAGCATGGCCCAGTTAACATAAGAACATAAGAAAGAAGGAACACTGCAGCAGGCCTACTGGCCCATGCGAGGCAGGTCCAAGTCTCCCACCGGCTTAAGCCAATGCCCCGACCCAGCCAGGTCAGGTTACATTCACTTAAGGAAGGAGCACGGCATCTGACCTAGTAGCACAAGCTAGTCAGGACCAACTCACACCCACCCGCACCCACTCATATATTTATCTAGCCTATTTTTAAAACTACATAACGTTTTACCCTCTATAACTGTACTCGGGAGTTTGTTCCACTCATCGACAACTCTATTACCAAACCAATGCTTTCCTATATCCTTCCTGAATCTGAATTTATCCAACTTAAAGCCATTGCTGCGAGTCCTGTCAATACTAGATATTTTTACCACGCTATTTACATCCCCTTTATTAATTCCTGTTTTCCATTTATACACCTCAATCATACCCCCCCCTAATTCTACGCCTTTCTAAAGTGCAGATTCAGGGCCCTCAGTCTATCCTCATGGGCAAGATTTCTCCTTTGTACGTTTTCCAGATTAGATCCTACATTTTAAGTTGTACACTGACATTGTCACCGCTAGTGACCTCCCGTTATACGGAGTGATTGTGGGATAATCGTTCCACTTTGACCAGAGTTTTTGTGGGCATCATGATCAACGTCTCACCAACCTTACACAAGCCTTGTTATACCCTTCCGGTAACCGTTCTGCCGTTGGTGGAGCATTTATATCCATTCTGTAATACGGTGACCAAAACTGTGCACCATAATCTAGATGAGGCCTAACCAAGGATATATAGAGTTGAAGAACAACCTGAGGACTCCTATTATTTATGCTTCTTGATATGAAGCCAAGGATTCTGTTCGCTTTATTGCGAACACTTATGCACTGCTGTCTTGGTTTTAGATTACTGCTAACCAGAACTCCTAAATCCTTTTCGCAATCAGTAGTATTAAGATCTACATTATTTAGTTTATATGTTGCATGGTTATTGTCCTGTCTAATATTTAGAACTTTGCATTTATCTATACTAAACTGCATCTGCCACTTCTCCGATCACTGCATCAGTCTATTCAAATCTTCCTGGAGTGGAAATAAATGGTATAAAATGCCGACACAATGGAAAAATAAACACATAAGCAGTATAATGTGATCCTTTATTGACAACGTTTCGCCCACGCAGTGCCATCGAGTCACAGACAGATCTACCTGGAAATGAGCAACATAGAGATATATATAGGGTACAGTCATTCTCCACCTGACTGTCCCTATATATTTTATGTTCTCATTTCAGTAGATCTGTCTGTGACTCGATAAAGCCACTGCGTGGGCAACGTGTCAATAAAGGATCACATTATACTGCTTATGTGTTTATTTTTCCATTCTTCCTGGAGTGCTCTAATGTCCTCATTTGAATGAATTGGACGGCCTATTTTGGTGTCATCGGCAAACTTGCTTATGTCGCTATTTATTCCCTCATCTATGTCGTTTATGTAGATTGTAAACAACACAGGGCCCAATACCGACCCCCGTGGAACACCGCTTGTGACGCTTCCCCACTCTGATTTCTCCCCATTTATGCAAACTCTCTGCTGCCTATTTGTCAACCATGCCTCTATACAGGAAAAAAATTCTCCGCCTATTCCGTGTGCCTTAATTTTCCTCAATAGTCTTTGATGTGGGACTCTATCAAAAGCCTTACTGAAGTCCATATACACAATATCATATTCATTATCATTATCTACCTCCTCAAACACCTTAGTGAAAAAGTTATTAAATTTGTAAGGCAGGAACGCCCTTTTGTAAAACCGTGCTGAGATTCGTTGATTAATTTATGCTTTTCAAGATGGCTGCGAATTGTCTCGGCAATTATTGATTCCATAAGTTTTCCCACTATGGAGGTTAGGCTTATTGGTCTAGTTCGAAGCTAAGGACCTGTCACCTGCTTTGAAAATAGGTATTACATTTGCCATTTTCCACTTATCTGGCACCATGCCAGTTTGCAGTGATATGTTGAAAAGATTAGCCATAGGTTTGCTAAGCTCCTCTTTACATTCCTTTAGAACCTTTGCATACAGTTCATCAGGGCCTGGGGATTTGTTAGGTTTTAATTTATCTATTTGTCTAAGGACCATGTCACGTGTGACCCTAATCGTGCATAGTTTACTATCGTCCTGTTCTACATAATTTATTATTTCTGGAATATCGCTAGTATCTTCCTGTGTAAAAACTGAGAGGAAGTAAGTGTTAAACATTCTACACATTTCCTTATCACTGACGGTGAGCTGACCTGAGTAACTTTTGAGTGGGCCTATCTTGTCCCTAATCTTACTTCTGTATACCTGAAAAAATCCTTTTGGGTTGGTCTTCGATTCTCTTGCAACTTTCACCTCATAGTCTCTTTTTGCTTTTCTTATTCCCTTTTTTATTTCTCTCTTTAACTGAATATATTGATTACTTAATTGCCCCTCTCCTCTTTTGATTTGCCTATATATGCCTCTCTTTTGACCAATGAGATGTTTTAATCTAGTGTTCAACCATTTAGGATCATTTTTGTTTGATCTGATTTCTCTATTAGGAACATAAGTTGTCTGAGCAGCTAGAACTATTCTCTGGAAAACGTCATATTGGCAATCACCACCTACCTGACCCACTGTCAGGTCATTCCAGTTCAGCCTACCCAGGTAATTTTTCAGTCCTATGAAATCAGCCAGGCAGAAGTCAGGGACAGAGACTTGATTGCCATTATTAGGGTAATTCCATGATATATTAAAACTGAGTGATTTGTGATCACTTTCCCCAAGCTCATCGATAACCTCAAGATTATTAATTAGCGATTCCCTGCTGGCAAGAACCAAGTCTAGCAGGCTATTTCCTCTAGTTGGTTCTGTCACCAACTGTTTCAAAAACAATCCTGAATCGTATCAAGAAAGTCACTTGACTCTAAATTTCCTGTCAAATTGCTCCAGTCAATTTCTCTAAAGTTGAAATCTCCCATTAGCACAACATTTTCATATGTAGATGCCTTACGAATTTCATCCCATAGAAGTTTACTGCACTCCCTATCAAGATTTGGGGGCCTGTAAATCACACCCAAGATAAGTTTTACACGGCCCTCAAGAAGCTGTAACCAAACAGATTCAGTGGCTGACGCTTCTAATTTCATATCTTGTTTAACACAACAATTTAAATTGTCTCTGACATACATATCTACTCCACCACCCTTCCTGTTGACCCTATCAATGTGGAATAATTTATAGCCTTTTATGTGACATTCAGAAGGCAACTCTCTATCTTTTAGATTGAACCAGGTCTCTGTTATAGCAATAATATCTATGTTTCCTGCACTTGCAATTTATCTTAGCTCATCTATCTTATTTCTTACACTCCTGCTATTAGTATAGTAAACCTTAAGGAGCTAGTCTCTTGTTTCCCTCTGCTGTCTCCCTTTGTTTGCTGACCTGATCCATTGTCCTTATTTGTAACTTTATGATGAATTTCTTTTATACACTTACTGTTTTCAGCCCTAGTGTTGCTAACTGACTGTTTCCACAACACCCATACCTCTATCTTCTATCAGTTTAAAATCCTAGGCATGTCAGCAATGGACCTCTCGATCGAGTTGGCAAGTGCTTCCACCCTGTCCCAGAGAGATGTACCCCATCCCTTGCATACATATCATGTTGCCATAAAAGTTGTCCCAGTTGTCAATGAATGGGATTGGAAGTTCCTTGCAGTATCTGTCTAGTCAGCAATTTGCACCAATTGCCCTAGACAACCATTCATTTCCACTCCCTTCTAGGCAAGATGCTCATATGATTGGGACCCCTCCCTTAGACTTAATTAGATCTATAGCTGACCTGTACTTATCTAGCAGCTCTTCTCTCCTACCCTTCCCAATATCATTTCCACCAGCACTGAGACAGATAATGGGCTTGTTACCATTACCTGACATGATATTATCCAACCTGTTGACTATGTCTTCAACACCAGCTCCAGGAAAGCACACCATTTCTCTCACCTTCCTATTCCTATTACAGAAAGCACGGTCCATATATCTTACCTGTGAGTCACCTACCACAAGAATTCGCTTACCTCTATTAGCAGGGGAAGTAGTACCTTTACCTTCACTGGCCACTGGAGTACACTCATCCTGAAGAACAGAGAAGCGATTTCCTACCTTCAAATCTTCTCTCTTAACTTTCCTTATTTTGATGTTCCTGCCATTACTGGGAACCACTCACCACTTGTAGCAGGTGTTTTACTGCACCTCACTCCTGGTAGCCTTTTCTTCCTCCCCCTCTTGACCCCTCCTCGCAGGGAGTCGCAGACTGCACCTCACTACTGGTATCCCTATTCCCCTCCACCACTCCAGCCACCTCACTCTCAAACCCATTGAGGTGAACCTTCAGCTTCCTAATTTCCTCCTGGAGAAGCAGGACCTCACTCCCACTTCCAAACTTATTGAGGTGAACCTTCAGCCTCCTAAATTCCTCCTGGAGAAGCAGGACCTCCTTCTTCAACACTCCAACCCCACATTTTAAAACACTGCAGCAGCTAGCCATGATTTAACCCTTCACACTAATTCCCAAAGCAGCTCATATTGTTACTTGTACGAACCTTCTGTGCCATGTATTGTTTGTAACGTCTTGCCATTGCCGCAGTAAAGTGTCACATTAGTTGCACATATATCCTTTTAATTAACCAGTATCTTAGCTGGGGTGTACATAACACCCAGAAAATACATAGTGAGAGAAGGCTATTCAATGGAAGATGATCACTAAACAAGTTGAGGGAGACACAGAATATCTGGCTTTTGAGTGGATTGACGATTTAATAAAAAATGTGTAGAATACTTTAAAAATAAATTAATAAAGAAGTTATATACTTAAGAGAGTATGATTTGCTGATCCATAATCGATGAAATGTGACATGCTGCTACAGAAATGTATATGGTATTGAAGGTAAATAAGAAATAATACTAGATAATATTACTATGTAAAATATATGAAAGAATATAATAATAATCTTGCCTTAATGGTGGAGTAATCTAACATGATGGGGGTTGCTAAAAAAATTATTTTTTAACTAATGTTTAGTACGTAAAGATTGTGAGCATTTATGATAAATATTTATTGTTTATGAGTAATAAAAAATCTTTTTGGTATTGAGATAAATGTTAGTGAAATACAGAAAATTAAATTATTACATTGAAAAGCTGCCCTACTTGAGGGGTGTTTGAGAGCTCTTTGTGAGATAGATTTAGTGAGTCAGTTTGTGAACCCCGGATTATCGAGTGCAAACTGAAAAAAAATGGGGTTTACAAAGTATCAGAGATTTATCTGGAAATGTATTTTTTGGGGGATTCCTGTACACTAACGATCCCTTTCAAGGCAGGCGAAATTGCAGACCTGGAGAATATACAGAGAACTGCATATGTAAGTATAATCAAACAACTCAATAACTGGGAAGGGTTCAAGTCAATTGACACTAGATCACCTCTCCCGAATTGGTATTTTTTTTGGTCTGCGATGGTCAATGTTTTTTTCTGTCATTTAAGACATCTCTTACTACTGTAAAAATATATTTTTGATAGGGTACATAATTATGCTTTCGATGGTGTTGGAAAGCTGTCCTTAATATAAAAGTTTCTATTGAACGTCTGACTTCCACAGCTGGAAGAATACTCTTGAAACGGCCGTTCCTTCTGAACCCGTATTAATATAATCATAACTAAGCACTAAACCCAAAAGGGTCGCACAGTAATGCTGACTTCTGTGAAATAAGTTCTGGTTTCTCATTGCATTATTTTTGCCTGCAAACAAAAAAATATATTAATCTCTTTACTCTACTCAAATCTAACTTTGGTATCAGCTTGTGTCTGTAAAACACATCAACTAAATATATTTTAGATAAGCACAATAATGTAATAATAAAAAACACAATAAATTATATTTTTCGTTGTTTTCAGAATTATTTTTACGAAATTATTGCATGCATAAATTTTCGCTTGCCTTATTCGGCAAGAAGAGCGTTGCTATAAAAAACAAAATCGCAAGAACATCAATTAATAATAGTTAAAATTGCACTAGATCACCTCTCCAAAAATTTGGGATTTTTTTTGGGCTGCGATGGTCAAGTTTTTTTTTGTCATTTAAGACATCTCTTACTACTGTAAAAAAATATTTTTTTAGGGTACATAATTATGCTTTGATGGTGTTGGAAAGCTGTCCTTTAAAATAAAAGTTTCTATTGAACGTCTGACTTCCATGCTGGAAGAATACTCTTGAAACGGCCGTTTTTGAACCCCTATTATTATAATCATAACTAAGGGCCAAACCCCAAAGGGTCACACAGTAATG
>WNWK01056691.1:0-10943 GCA_009830355.1 Cherax destructor
TTCGTACTGCTCCAAACTCGAACAATTATGTAAGTGTATTTTTGGGGTTCTAAAAGGACTAATCTAATTTACATTATTCCTTATGGGAACAAATTTGTTTGGTAATGGCACTTGAACAGCATTCTGGAACGAATTAATTACGAAAACCGGGGATCCACTGTAATTGTTTTCTGTATGTAAAACTAGTTATTCTTTAAAAAATGTATTTTTTGTGAATATTTTTGGGTGTCTGGAACGGATTAATTGTATTTCCATTATTTCTTATGGGAAATATTACTTCGACTTTCGGCCGCTTCGATTTTAGGCCTAGCTCCTAGAACAGATTACTGCCGAAACTCGGGGTTCCACTGTATTTCTGTATTTTTAATTAATTATTAATTTGATGAGTTTTTAAATCCTATTGATTGCACATGGGTTATGATGCTACAGTTTACCTGTACAATAGCACCAAGAATACTGTGCCTTAATCCTTAAAATAGGGATTAAAGGAAATATATACTATACACAAAGTTATAAACAGTGCATTTTTCATTGTACAGTATATACAATGTAACCATTGTACAAAAAAACTTCACAGGTACTGTCACCAATTACAGTGGACCCTCAGTTAATGAAAGGTTTAGTTAACGAAAAACTCGGTTACCGAAAGCTTTTTTCGCAATCGGATAGCGAAAAAAACTCGGTTAGCGAAACGTATTAGACGTGTCCGCCTGCTCCGCGAATGGCCTGCGCCTGCGCAAGACGCCAGTGTAGCGTTGTTTACCATTGAGAGAACATTACCCAGCGCGCTATTTCAAACATTCACAATACATTTGGTGTCTTTTTTGGTGGTTTACCTCGAGTACCTGGAGAGAATTCCAGGGGTCAACGCCCCTGCGACCCGGTCTGTGACCAGGCCTCATGTTGGACCAGAGCCTGATCAACCAGGCTGTTACTGCTGGCAGCACGCAGTCCAACGTACGAACCACAGCCTGGCTGGTCAGGTACCGACTTTAGGTGCCTGTCCAGTGCCTGCTTGAAGACAGCCAGGGGTTTGTTGGTAATCCCCCTGATGTATGCTGGGAGGCAGTTGAACAATCTTGGGCCCTGACACTTATTGTGTTGTCCCTCAACGTGCTAGTGGCACCCTGCTTTTCATTGGGGGATGTTACATCGCCTGCCGAGTCTTTTGCTTTCGTAGGGAGTGATTCTCGTGTGCAAGTTTGGTACTAATCCCTCGAGAATTTTCCACGTGTATATAATAATGTATCTCTCCCGCCTGCGTTCTAGAGAGTACAGGTTTAGGAACTTCAAGCGTTCCCAGTAATTGAGGTGGTTTATCGCAGTTATGCGTGCCGTGAAGGTTCTCTGCACATTTTCAAGGTCAGCAATTTCACCTGCCTTGAAAGGTGCAGTTAGTGTGCAGCAATATTCCAGCCTAGATAGAACAAACGATCTGTAAAGTGTCAACTTGGGCTTGGCATCCCTGGTTTTGAAGGTTCTCATTATCCATCCTGTCATTTTTCTAGCAGATGTGATTGCTACGGTGTTATGGTCCTTGAAGGTGAGATCCTCTGACATGATCACTCCCAGGTCTTTGACCTGGGATTGTCACTGTGAAATAAGTCACCATGGGTCCAAAGAAGCTTCCTAGTGGCACCCCAGTGGTAGCATGGATGCAGGGAGTGTAACATTGATGCAGGGAGTGTAGCATTGATGCAGGTAGTGTAGCATTGATGCAGGGAGTGTAGCATTGATGCAGGGAGTGTAGCATTGATGCAGGGAGTGTAGCATTGATGCAGGGAGTGTAGCATTGATGCAGGGAGTGTAGAATTGATGCAGGGAGTGTAGCATTGATGCAGGGAGTGTAGCATTGATGCAGGGAGTGTAGCATTGATGCAGGGAGTGTAGCATTGATGCAGGGAGTGTAGCATTGATGCAGGGAGTGTAGCATTGATGCAGGGAGTGTAGCATTGATGCAGGGAGTGTAGCATTGATGCAGGGAGTGTAGCATTGATGCAGGGAGTGTAGCATTGATGCAGGGAGTGTAGCATTGATGCAGGGAGTGTAGCATTGATGCAGGGAGTGTAGCATTGATGCAGGGAGTGTAGCATTGATACAGGGAGTGTAGCATTCATGCATTAAAAGAAAAAGAAGGGAAGTAACCCCAGAGAGGGACTTGTTACCTGAAGTTCTTTTGGAGGGGGATTCCCCTTCCAACCAATAAACACCCTGCCCCTGTCATCCTCCCTATCTTCCAGATGCCTGCAACTCTTCAATAAAGGTAAGTAAATGTATATATATACAGTGGAACCCCGGTTAACGAAAAAAATTCACTGCAGAAGCCTGCTTAAGTGCCATTACCGAACGAATTTACTCCCTTAAGGACAAATGTAAATTAGATTAGTCGTTTCAGAACCCCAAAAATACACTTACAAAAGCTCTTACAAAAATACATTTACATAATTGTTCGAGTTTGGAGGTGAACGAAAACCGAGGGTCCACTGTATTTTGATTTCCCTGTTGCTGTAGTTATAGTTTTTATATTTATTACACTTAAAATTGCAGTTTACATTTAAATATCAAGAATTAAAAAGATACGAGTCTTTTCATCCTGAAATTCTACCTCAAGGTAGGTTCCTCTATTGCTCACTTAATATATAATAGTGTAAACATGTTATCAGGCTTTTATATGCATTTGAAAGTGAAAAAAAAGGCTGTTTTATTTTATAGTGATTTTCGCTTTACAGCAGTAGCCCAGAACCCAACCTGCGAATCTGCGCATGGGGCTCTACATCAATAACTCATCTCAGACCACTAATAACACAACAAAAGGCAGCAGTTAGAATGATAACAAATTCACACTCCAGACAACATACTCCACCAATATTCAAAAACCTAAACTTACTCACCATACAAGACATCCATACTTTTTACTGTGCCTATTACATACATAGAACACTCTATGCAAATATTAACCCACCACTCAAACTTCTCCTTACCAATTTTAACAGGACACATGACCATAACACTAGACACAGATCACTCCTCGATGTTCCCCGTGTCCATCTAACACTATGTAAAAACTCAATGCATATAAAAGGCACGAAAATTTGGAATTCATTACCTGTCATTGCCAAAGAAACCCTGCCTGTATCCCAATTCAAAACGATGCTAAAAAATCACCTTCTCACCCAAAGCTAAATGCTCAATATCAAACATTCTCAACAAAGTAGAATAATCACTTAATGTAAAAACCTGACTAATCACTTAAATGTAAAAACCTGTTATGAATAATACATACTAAGCTAACTATTACCATAACATTTACATTATAATGACCACGTAAACTGTAACTGCAATGCAACTAATTGTTTTAAATTGTTATCTCACTCAATTAGTTGCATTGCTACAATTATTTGATATGTTCAACTTATATTCAAACTTTATAACTTAGATACGCAATTATACTAATTTTATAAATTGTCAACCATAACTTTTTATCATGTAGTCTAGAATAAAGTAGTCTTAAGAATGCCCGCAATGCACAGCATATTAGGGGCTTTTGGCATGTACATCTCATTAAGAAATATATCTTGTCTACCATGTATCATTGTACCATGTCTCAATAAAGTATTATTATTATTATTATTATTATTATTATTATTATTATTATAGGTAGTAGGTTGGTAGACAGCAACCACCCAGGGAGGTACTACCGTCCTGCCAGGTGAGTGTGAAACAGAAACCTGAAACTGTTTTACATGATGGTAGGATTGCTGGTGTCTTTTTTCTGTCTCATAAACACGCTGGATAACAGGTATATCTAGCTACTTCTACTTACACTTTAGGTCACACTACACTGGCATACACATGCATATATATACATACACACATCTAGGTTTTTCTTCTTTTTCTTAATAGCTCTTGTTCTTTATATTTTCTCTATTGTCCATGGGGAAGTGGAAAAGAATCTTTCCTCCGTAAGCCATGCGTGTCGTATGAGGCGACTAAGATGCCGGGAGCAATGGGCTAGTAACCCCTTCTCCTGTACAAATCCAATAAAAACAAGAAGAAGAAAAACTTTATAAAATTGGGTTGTCTGAATGTGCGTGGATGTAGTGCGGATGATAAGAAAGAGATGATTGCCGATGTTATGAATGAAAAGAAGTTGGATGTCCTGGCCCTAAGCGAAACAAAGCTGAAGGGGTAGGCGAGTTTCAGTGGGGAGAAATAAATGGGATTAAGTCAGGAGTATCTGAGAGAGTTAGAGCTAAGGAAGGGTAGCAATAATGTTGAAGGATCAGTTATGGAAGGAAAAGAGGGAATATAAATGTGTAAATTCAAGGATTATGTGGATTAAAATAAGGGTCGGATGCGAAAAGTGGGTCATAATAAGCGTGTATGCACCTGGAGAAGAGAGGAGTGTAGAGGAGAGAGAGATTTTGGGAGATGTTAAGCGAATGTATAGGAACTTTTGAACCAAATGAGAGAGTAATTGTGGTAGGGGACCTAAATGCTAAAGTGGGAGAAACATGCAGAGAGGGTGTAGTAGGTAAGTTTGGGGTGCCAGGTGTAAATGATAATGGGAGCCCTTTGATTGAACTTTGTATAGAAAGGGTTTAGTTATAGGTAATACATATTTTAAGAAAAAGAGGATAAATAAGTATACAAGATATGATGTAGGGCGTAATGACAGTAGTTTGTTGGACTATGTATTGGTAGATAAAAGACTGTTGAGTAGACTTCAGGATGTACATGTTTATAGAGGGCTACAGATATATCAGATCACTTTTTAGTTATAGCTACAGTGGGAGTAAAAGGTAGATGGGATACAAGGAAAATAGAATCAGTAAGTAAAGAGAGGTGAAGGTTTATAAACTAAAAGAGGAGGCAGTTAGGGTAAGATATAAACAACTATTGGAGGATAGATGGGCTAGTGAGAGTGTAGGCAATGGGGTCGAAAATGTATGGGGTAGATTTAAAAAGGTAGTGTTAGAGTGTTCAGCAGAAGTTTGTGGTTACAGGCGAGTGGGTGCGGGAGGAAGAGGAGCGATTGGTGGAATGATGATGTAAAGAGAGTAGTAAGGGAGAAAAGTTAGCATATGAGAGGTTTTACAAAGTAGAAGTGATGCAAGGAGGGAAGAGTATATGGAGAGAAAAAGAGAGGTTAAAAGAGTGGTGAAGCAATGTAAAAAGAGAGCAGATGAGAGAGTGGGTGAGATGTTATCAGCAAATTTTGTTGAAAATAAGAAAAAGTTTTGGAATGAGATTAATAAGTTGAGGAAGCCTAGAGAACAAATGGATTTGACAGTTAAAAATAGGAGAGGAGAGTTATTAAATGGAGAGTTAGAGGTATCGGGAAGATGGAGAGAATATTTTGAGGATTTGTTAAATGTTGATGAAGACAGGAAGCTGTGATTTTGTGTGTAGGGCAAGGAGGAATAACATCTTGTAGGAGTGTGGAAGAGCCAGTTGTGGGTGTAGGGAAGTTCGTGAGGCAGTGGGTAGAATGAAAGGGGTAAGGCAGCTGGGATTGATGGGATAAAGATAGAAATGTTAAAAGCAGGTGGGGATATAATTTTGGAGTGGTTGGTGCTATTATTTAATAAATGTATGGAAGAGGGTAAGGTACCTAGGGATTGGCAGAGAGCGTGTATTGTTCCTTTGTATAAAGGCAAAGGGGACAAAAGAGAGTGCAAAAATTATAGGGGAATAAGTCTGTTGAGTGTACCTGGTAAAGTGTATGGTAGAGTTATTATTGAAAGAATTAAGAGTAAAACAGAAAGCAGGATAGCAGATGAACAAGGGGGCTTTAGGAAAGGTAGGGGTGTGTAGACCAAGTGTTTACAGTGAAACATATAGGTGAACAGTATTTGGATAAGGGTAAAGATGTTTTTGTGGCATTTATGGATTTGGAAAAGGCGTATGATAGGGTAGATAGGGGGCAATGTGGCAGATGTTGCAGGTGTATGGAATAGGAGGAAGGTTACTGAAAGCAGTGAAGAGTTTTTATGAGGATAGTGAGGCTCAGGTTAGAGTGTGTAGGAGGGAAGGGGACTATTTCCCAGTAAAAGTGGGCCTTAGACAAGGATGTGTGATGTCACCGTGGTTGTTCAATATATTTATAGATGGGGTTGTAAGAGAAGTGAATGCGAGGGTCTTGGCAAGAGGTGTTGGGCTAAAAGATAAAGAAGCAAATACAAAGTGGGAGTTGTCACAGTTGTTTTTGCTGATGACACTGTGCTTTTGGGAGATTCTGAAGAGAAGCTGCAGAGGTTGGTGGATGAATTTGGTAGGGTGTGTAAAAGAAGAAAATTGAAAGTGAATATAGGAAAGAGTAAGGTGATGAGGATAACAAAAAGAATAGGTGACGAAAGATTGGATATCAGATTGGAGGGAGAGAGTATGGAGGAGGTGAATGTATTCAGATATTTGGGAGTGGACATGTCGGCGGATGGGTCTATGAAGGATGAGGTGAATCATAGAATTGATGAGGGGAAAAGGGTGAGTGGAGCACTTGGAGTCTGTGGAGACAAAGAACCTTGTCCATGGAAGTAAAGAGGGAATGTATGAGAGTATAGTTATACCAACGCTCTTATATGGGTGTGAAGCATGGGTGATGAATGTTGCAACGAGGAGAAGGCTGGAGGCAGTGGAGATGTCATGTCTGAGGTCAATGTGTGGTGTGAATATAATGCAGAGAATTCGGAGTTTGGAAATTAGGAGGAGGTGCGGGATTACCAAAACGATTGTCCAGAGAGCTGAGGAGGGTTGTTGAGATGGTTTGGACATGTAGAGAGAATGGAACGAGACAGAGTGACTTCGAGAGTGTATAAATCTGTATTGGAGGGAAGGCGGGGTAGGGGTCGGCCTAGGAAAGGTTGGAGGGAGGGGGTAAAGGAAGTTTTGTGTGCGAGGGCTTGGACTTCCAGCAAGCATGTGTGAGCGTATATGATAGGAGTGAATGGAGGCATATGGTTTTAATACTTGACGTGCTGTTGGAGTGTGAGCAAAGTAACATTTATGAAGGATTCAGGAAACCGGCAGGCGGACTTGAGTTCTGGAGATGGGAAGTACAGTGCCGGCACTCTGAAGGAGGGTGTTAATGTTGCAGTTTTATAACTGTAGTGTAAAGCACCCTTCTGGCAAGACAGTGATGGAGTGAATGATGATGAAAGTTTTTCTTTTTCGGGCCACCCTGCCTTGGTGGGAATCGGCCGATGTGTTAATAAAAAAAAAAAAATTATTATAAGCAGGGCCCTATGGTAACCCGGAACCCAACCTGCTGTATAAGCAGGCCCCTGTGGTAGCCCAGAACCCAACCTGCTGTATAAGCAGGGCCCAACAGTAGCCCAGAACCCAACCTGCTGTATAAGCATCGCCCTATGGTAGCCTAGAACCCAACCTGCTGTATAAGCAGGACCTGCCTGTACTTGCATATATGAACCTTATTCAAGAAGCAATGCTTGTGATTTGATTTGGTATATGTCTAATGCCTATCATGACTCACTATCCAGTGGACAGTGGTCATAAGATCAGAGGCCACAATGGATCCAGGTACTGAGTCCCAATGATCTGTTGACTAAGCAAATTACAGAAGTACATTAATGATTCATTTCAAAAATACATATTGGTTTCATTCACATATTTTACTTTAAAAATGTAAATGATGCGGTGGTGGTAATTTCATCAAACCTTTAGTATTTATAATATAACGTAGAAGTCATAAATATAGAGTTTGGTCTTAACATACTGTATTGGTATTTGAATTTTGCAAACTGTAATCCCCCACTCTTAATTAAGAGATTAAGGTTTAAATTAGTTGACAGGTCATGTAAATTATTACCAGGGTTTTATTATATGGCAGAAACCACCTTTCCTCTGTACCCAGTGATAATAATACAGTGGTCCCTCGACTAATGGTCTTAATCCGTTCCAGGAGCTAGACCTCAACACAAAAAATTGTAATCCAAACCTTATTTCCCATAAGAAATAATGTAAATACAGTGGACCCCGAGTAAAGTAAAACTTCATTCCAGAAGCCTGCTCAAGTGCCATTACCGAACGAATTTACTCCTTAAGGAATAATGTCACGTAGGTTAGTCTATTTCAGACCCCCAAAATACACTTCCACAAGCACTTACAATATTATACTTACATAATTGTAAGATTTCCGGGGTGTTCGTTACTCTGGGGTCCACTGTACAATTAATCCATTCCAGACATCCAAAAATATTCACAAAAAATTAATTTTGTAAAGATTAACTATACTTTTATATTCACAAAACAATTATAAATAGTAGTATATATAAAGTAGTATTTTTTCTGTCTCATAAACATGCAAGATTTCAGGTACATCTTGCTACTTCTACTTACACTTAGGTCACACTACACATTCATGTACATACAAGCATATATATACACACCCCTCTAGGTTTTCTTCTATTTTCTTACTAGTTCTTGTTCTTATTTCCTCTTATCTCCATGGGGAAGTGGAACAGAATTCTTCCTCCGTAAACCATGCGTGTCGTAAGAGGCGACTAAAATGCCGGAGCAAGGGCAAGTAACCCCTTCTCCTGTATATATTACTAAATGTAAAAGGAGAAACTTTCGTTTTTCCTTTTGGGCCTCCCCGCTTCGGTGGGAAACGGCTGACGTGTTGAAAGAAGAAGAATGTAATATGTATTAAATTTATAATTGAACATTTAAAATAACATTTACTTACCTTTATTGAAGAGAGTTGCTGGCATCTGGAAGATAGGGAGGAGGACAGAGGGAGGGGTTAGTGTTTGGAAGGGGAATCCCCACTCCTGCCTTCCTGCTACACTCCCTGCATGCCTGCTACACTCCCTGCATGAATGCTATACTCCCTGCATGAATGCTACACTCCCTGCATGAATGCTACACTCCCTGCATGAATGCTACACTCCCTGCATGAATGCTATACTCCCTGCATGCCTGCTTCACTCCCTGCATGAATGCTACACTCCCTGCATGAATGCTACACTCCTTGTATGAATGCTACCACTGGGGTGCCACAAGGAAGCTTCTTTGGACCCATGGTGATTTATTTCACAGCGACAATCACTAAACCACCAATAAACACAACAAATGTACGTATTGTGAATGTTTGAAAGAGCGCGCTGGGCATTGTTCACTCAAGTGTAAACAACGCTAGACTGGCGTCCTGCGAGGCGCGCAAGCACAGGCAGGCGGACAGGTCTGGTACGGACCGCTACACGAGAAAAATATTGACCATAAAAAACAAACTTTACACGAGAAAACCGTTATATGGACAGACCGTTACTCGGGGGTCCACTGTATGTTTATGTGAGGGTGTGTAAAGGTAGAAAGTTGAAAGTGAACAAAGATAAGAGTAAGGTGATGAGGGTATCAAACGATTTAGATAAAGAAAAATTGGATATCACATTGGAGAGAGGGATTATGGAAGAAGTAAATGTTTTCAGATATTTGGGAGTTGACTTGTCAGCAGATGGGTATATGAAGGATGAGGTTAACCATAGAATTGATGAAGGAAAAAAGGTGAGTGGTGCATTGAGGTATCTGTGGAGACAAAAAACGTTATCTATGGAGGCAAAGAAGGGAATGTTTGAAAGTATAGTGGTACCAACATTCTTATATGGGTGTGAAGCTTGAGTTGTAAATGCTGCAGCGAGGAGGCGGCTGGAGGCAGTGGAGATGTCCTGTCTAAGGGCAATGTGTGGTGTAAATATTATGCAGAGAATTTGGAGTGTAGAAATTAGGAGAAGGTGTGGAGTTACTAAATGTATTAGTCAGAGGGCTGAAGAGGGTTGTTGAGGTGGTTTGGTCATTTAGAGAGAATGGATCAAAGTAGAATGACTTGGAGAGCGTATAAATCTGTAGGGGAAGGAAGGAGGGGTAGGGGTCATTATCGAAAAGGTTGGAGGGAGGGGGTAAAGGAGGTTTTGTGGGCGAGGGGCTTGGACTTCCAGCAAGCGTGTGTGAGCGTGTTAGATAGGAGTGAATGGAGATGAATGGTTTTGGGACCTAACGAGCTGTTGGAGTGTGAGCAGGGTAATATTTTGTGAAGGGATTCAGGGAAACCAGTTAATTGATTTAGTTGGACTTGAGTCCTGAAATGGGAAGTACAATGCCTGCACTTTAAAGTAGGGGCTGGGATAGTGACAGTTGGGAGGGACTTATTTTCAGCTGTCGTATCTGAGCGTCTCTGCAAAGACAGTGATTATGTATGAATGAGGTGAAAGTGTTGAATGATGATGAAAGTATTTTCTTTTGGGGATTTTCTTTCTTTTGGATCACCCTGCTTCGGTGGGAGACGGCCGACTTATTGGAAAAAAAATGTATATTACATAGTATGTACTCTTTGGGAGCAAGGGGCTAGTAACCCCTTCTGTATAAATTAGTAAATGTAAAAATAGATGCATTATAAGGTTTTCTTATTTTTTGAGTCACTCTGCCTCGGTGGGAGAGCTGGAGTCTATGACCGGTGTTAACAAAAATGAATTCTTTGTTAATAATAATACTAATATAAATGAGAGATGTTTCAGCAGGCTTGTGAACTACACACAAGGGTTGGGTGAGAACCGTCTTGTCATGGCAGTGGTGGACATTGGCCACTCGGAGCCCTGGACCCTCAACACTTACACACTCCACTTAACCAGACGACCTCCACCTGTGCCAACACCAGATCTCACCCTCCATGCCCATCAGGTCTGCGCCTCAAGCAGGTGAGGGAGGATTCAGTGATAAATACTGAAGACTGACTTTATTAGTATACAGTAAACCCTCCGTTGTGTGATTCCCTCCATTTTGTGCTTGGTCCGGAACCTGTCCACCAGTGCCACACACATACAAAGGCCGTAGGCCGCCACCACGCACCTCCCACGCATTGTCATGCAGTCTAGCATTGTTTACGCTTGAGTGAACATCACCCCAGGAGTTTATACAAAACATTTATT
>WNWK01056692.1:0-10942 GCA_009830355.1 Cherax destructor
ATTTAAATGTTCATTTATCCATTTCATTAGTGCTTTATATTTATTTCTCATTGTTTTCTGTATGTAAATCTATATTTAATCTCTAAAATGTATTTTTGTTAATACTTTGGGTGTCTCAAACGGATTAACTGGATTTACATTATTTCTTATGGGGAAAATAGTTTCGCCATTCATAAATTTCGCCTTTCGTCAGACTCTCTGGAACGGATTAATTACGAAATTCGAGGGCTCACTGTATTTATATTTGCTGTGTGTATGTAAAACTATAGTTATTCTTTAACCCTTTGACTGTTTTGTTTGTATATATACGTCTTACGAGCCACTGTTTCCAACGTATTAATATGCATAAATTCTAGCAGCTTAAAATCAAGCAGGAGAAAGCTGGTAGGCACACATGTGAGAGAATGGGTCTGTGTGCGCAGTATAAAAAAAATCGGGAAGCCAGTGGTGCATTGTGGGAACGCCATTTCAGTAGTACTTGTTCAGCATGCCTAGGGTAAGAATTATCTGACTCCTTGGCGCATCTGGGACTCTTCTCTTCCTCAGTGATAGCTCTAACACAGATGGAAGTGTCTCTGAAGATAAATTTCATGGTTTTGAGGAGTTTGTGACCGAAAGCAATGCCCAGGATACCAGAAGGAAGGAAGAAAGAAAGAAAGTAAGGAAGGAAGGAAGAGATGAGAGGAAGGAAGGAAGAAAAAAAGAGATGAGAGGAAGGAAGGCAGAAAAGAAGAGATGAGAGGAAGGAAGGAAAGAAGAGATGAGAGGAAGGAAGGAAGGAAAGAAGAGATGAGAGGAAGGAAGGAAAGAAGAAGTAAGGAGGAGGAAAGGAAGGAATGAAGGAATTAAGAAAGGAAGAGAGAAAGGAAGGAAGGAAGAGATGAGAGGAAGGAAGGAACAAAAGAAGTAAGAAAGGAAGGAAAAAAGAAAGGATGGAAGGAATGAAGGAAGAAAGGAAGGAATGAAGGAAGAAAGGAAGGTAGGAAGGAAAGGAAGGAAGAAAGGAAGCTAGGAAGGAAAGGAAGGTTGTGGGGGAGAAGACATGCAACCCCATTTGTGTTGACAGGTTGACAGGCAGTGAGGGTGGTGAGTAATGGTACAATATGTGTGTGTGTGTGTCCACACACACACACACAGCTTGGAGCTTTGAAGTGCTAAATATCAGTTGATGGAAAGTGTCCAGTCATTATATACAGTGGACCCCCGGTTTTCGTGATTTTTTCGTTCCAGAATGCTGTTCAAGTGCCATTACAAAACGAATTTA
Source organism: Cherax destructor (assembly GCA_009830355.1). Classification (NCBI taxonomy): domain Eukaryota; kingdom Metazoa; phylum Arthropoda; class Malacostraca; order Decapoda; family Parastacidae; genus Cherax; species Cherax destructor. The sequence goes on from WNWK01056692.1 coordinate 1,265, forward strand.
TTCCAATAAGGAATAATGTAAATTAGACTAGTCCTTTTAGACCCCCAAAAATACACTTACAAAAGCACTTACAAAAATACACTTACATAATTGTTCGAGTTTGGAGCATCATGAACACCGGGGATCCACTGAATGTGTATATATATTATAGAACAATAGTAATAAACAATTTTGTTTATTGTTGGTTGGTGTAAACAAGTTTTATAAACAATATAATGATACTAATGTTTGTGCAATTATTGTGTTGCATACAACGAGTGTATATATATATACATTGCACCTTACTTTGGTCTCACAGGCCACATAAGTTACGTATAAAAAATAAAATAGTGAAAAAACAAGAAACCTACGAAAGGAAGTAAACCAAAGTTTACTGGGTGAGCGACATTCGCCGCTGTTGCCATACGCGGCTCATTTTTTGCCAACTTTACGCCTCTATATCTCCGTAAGTACTGATCACAAAATTATTTTTAGGGGGGATTTAACCCTTTGACTGTTTCGGTCATATATATATGTCTTACGAGCCACTGTTTCAGACGTATCTATATGCCTAAATTCTAGCGGCCTCAAATCAAGTGGGAGAAAGCTGGTAGGCCCACATGTGAGAGAATGGGTCTGTGTGGTCAGTGTGCACAGTATAAAAAATCGGCAGCCAGTGGTGCATTGTGGGAAAAGCCATTTCAGTAGTCCATGTTCAGCATGCCTAGCGGTAAGAAATACCAGACTCCCGGCGATCTGGGACTCTTCTCTTCCCCAGTGATAGCTCTAACACAGATGGAAGTGTCTCTGAAGATAAATTTTCATGGTTTTGAGGAGTTTGCTGACCAAGAAATGCCCAGGATACCAGAAGGAAGGAAGGAAGGAAAGAAGAAAGAAAGAAAGGAAGGAAGGAAGAGATGAGAGAAGGAAGGAAGGAAAGAAGAGATGAAAGGAAGGAAAGAAGAGATGAAAGGAAGGAAGGAAGGAAAGAAGGAAGGAAGGAAGGAGGAAAGGAAGGAAGGAAAGAAGAAGGAAGGAAGGAGGAAAGGAAGGAACAAAAGAAGTACGAAAGGAAGGAAGAAAAAAAGGAAGGAATGAATGAAGGCAGGAAGGAAGAGATGAGAGGAAGGAAGGAAGAGATGAGAGGAAGGGATGAGAGGAAGGAAGGAAGAGATGAGAGGAAGGAAGGAAGAGATGAGAGGAAGGAAGGAAGAGATGAGAGGAAGGAAGGAAGGAAATAAGTAAGAAAGGAAGGAAGGAATGAAGGAAGAAAGGAAGCTAGGAAGGAGGTTGTGGGGAAGAAGACATGCAACCCCTTTTGTGTTGACAGGTTGACAGCAGTGAGGGTGGTGAGTAATGGTATAATATGTCATTTTGACAGCTACCTTACCCTGACTCAGCAAATTTAGATGTCCACACACACACACAGCTTCAAGTGCTAAGGGAAGTTGATGGAAAGTGTCCAGTCATTATATATGTGTATATATATTATAGAACAATAGCAATAGGTTGGTAGGTAAATAAGTAGGTAGGTAACTAAGTAGGTAGGTAAGTAAGTAGGTAGGCAAGTAGGTAGGCAAGTAGGTAGAAGTAGGTAGGCAAGAGGTAAAGCAGTAGGTAAGTAGCAAGTAGGAATAGGTACAAGTGAGGTAACAGACTAGGTCAAGTAGGTACATAAGTAGGTAAGCAAGTGGTAAGTAAGTAGGTACATAAATAGGCACGTAAGTAGGTATAGTAGGTACATAAGTAGAGTAGTAGGCAATGCGTAAGTAGGTACGTAAGTAGGTAGGAAGGACTGTGGGAAGAAGAGCATGGGACCCCATGGGTGTTGACAAGGCAGTGAGGGTGGTGAGTGGTGGTATAATATGTCATTTTGACAGCAGCCACACCCTGACTCGGCATATTTATAAGTCCACACACTCAAAACAACCAGCTTCCAGAAGCTAAAATATCAGTTCTATGAAGTGTCCAGTGACTATATATGCGTATATATAGAAACCAGAAGGAAGGAAGGAAGGAGATGAAAGGAAGGATGGACGGTATGAAAGGAAGGAAGTTAGGTAGGTAGAATTGTAGGAAGGAAGGAATGTAGGAAGGAAGGTAGGAAGGAAGGTAGGAAGAAAGGTAGGAAGGAAGGAAGGAAGGCAGGAAGGAAGGCAGGAAGGAAGGTAGGAAGGAAGGTAGGAAGGAATAAAGGAAGGAAGGAATGACAACCCAATAACAACAACTAGCTTCCAGAAGCTAATAGCAATTCTATGAAGTGCCTAGTGATTATATATGGAAGGAAGAAAGGAAGGACGAGTTGAAAGGAAGGAAGGAATGTAGGAAGGAAGGTTAGAAGGAATGTAGGAAGGAAGGAAGGTCGGAATGATGACCCAGACACAACAACCAGCTTCCAAGGTTATAGCAGTTTTAGGCACGTGTCCAGTGACTATGTGTGTATATATAGAAACCAGAAGGAAGAAAGGAAGGACGAGATGAAAGGTAGTAAGGAAGGAAGGTAGGTAGGAAGGTAGGTAGGTAGGTAGGAAGGGAGGAAGGAAGGAAGGAAGGAAGGAAGGAAGGAAGGAAGGAAGGAAGGAAGATAGGAAGGAAGGAAGGTAGGTAGGTAGGAAGGAAGGAAGGAATGTAGGAAGGAATGATGACCCAGACGACCATCAACCTAGGATAACTACCTAACACAACTGCCTGCTACTACTTTGAAGAAAACTGCTCAGAAGAGATGTTTTGTCTGTGCATATACAAAAAAACACCCACAAAAATGCAGACACTCGTTTTATGTGTGAGGAATGTAAAACACCACTGTGCATGGAACCATGTTTCAAAGAGTTCCACAAGCTGCAGAACGTCTATGAACATGTCCAGTGACTGTACATTTGTATATATATTATAGAACAATAGTAATAAAGATTTTTTTGTAAACAAGTTTTGTAAACAATATAAAGATACTAATGTTTATGCTATTATTGTGTTGCATACAACGAATGTATATATATACATTGCACCTTACCTTGGTCTCACAGGTCACATAAGTTACGTAAAAAAAGAAAATAGTGAAAAAAACAAGAAATCTACGAATGGAAGTAAACAAATGTTTACTGAGTGAGTGGCATTCGCCGCTGTTGCCATACGCGGCTCATTTTCTGCCAACTTTACACCTCCATATCTCGGTAAGTATTGATGGCAAAATCTGTTTTTAGGATAAAAACAATCAGAAAAATAATCTTAACATTTTGATAAGAAAAAATAATTTTTTTTTTTAATATTTTGCGACAACAGGAGAGCACTCAGGATTGAGGGTTGCGACAGTCAAAGGGTTAAACAATCAGAAAAATAATCTTAACATTTTGATAAGAAAAAATAATTTTTTTTTTCGAATATTTTGCGACAACAGAAGACACCTCAGGATTTGGGGTTGCGACAGTCAAAGGGTTAAAAAATGTATTTTTTTGTGAATATTTTTGGGTGTCTGGAATAGATTAACCCGTAAACGGTCCAAACGTATATATACGTTTACTACCCCAGTGCCCCGAATATTTTGAAAAAAAATGTTTTTTTTTATATAGAAATAAAGAGCACATTTTTCTAAGTGTTTTAGGATAAAAAAAAAAATTTAGCCTCAGTACTTACCGATATATGAGGCCGAGAAGTTGGCACTGAATGCTCTTCTGGCGGTAACATCAAGTCCTGCCGCTTGAAGAAGTGTTGCCGATATACCTTTTTTCTCGTTTTTATATTATTTTATATAATTTTTATGTTCTGATAATTACAATTTATAGTAGTTCTTTGTTCTAAGACTAATATTAGGTACTGAAATTGTACTCAAATTTTCACAAACACACTGACAGGTGGACATTTACACCTGCCTTGGTCATTTACTATTGTCTAGGAATATATACAAAGTATTTATAGGTCCCAGCAATGTTTTGGATACGTGGGAGTATATAATAATAATAATAATAATAAGAAGAAGAATAATGAAAATAATAAGAAGAATAAGAATAATAAGTTCCCTTGAAGCATGATGTAAGACAAGCCAGTCCACTGCTGACAGTGATAAGATAAGATAATTGGTGACATTTGATGAGCGTACGCGAGGGTGCAGTGATAAGATAAGGGGTGACATTTGATGAGCATCCCCCTCTGTTTTCACTGTTACACAAACATATCTGTCTGTCTATCTGTCTGTCAAACTCTGTCTATCTGTCTGTCAAACTCTGTCTATCTGTCTGCCAAGCTCTATGTCTATCTGTGTCTGTCAAGCTCTCTGTCTATCTGTGTCTGTCAAGCTCTCTGTCTGTCTGTCAAGCTCTCTGTCTATCTGTCAAGCTCTCTGTCTATTTGTCTGTCAAGCTCTCTGTCTGTCTGTCAAGCTCTCTGTCTATCTGTCTGTCTGTCAAGCTCTCTGTCTATCTGTCAAGCTCTCTGTCTATCTGTCTGTCTGTCAAGCTCTCAGTCTATCTGTCTGTCTGTCAAGCTCTCTGTCTATCTGTCTGTCTATCTGTCTGTCTATCTGTCTGTCTGTCTATCTGTCTGTCTGTCAAGCTCTCTGTCTGTCAAGCTCTCTGTCGTTCAAGCTCTCTGTCTGTCAAGCTCTCTGTCTGTCAAGCTCTCTGTCTGTCAAGCTCTCTGTCTGCCAAGCTCTCTGTCTGTCATGCTCTCTGTTTGTCACGCTCTCTGTCTGTCACGCTCTCTGTCTGTCACGCTCTCTGTCTGTCACGCTCTCTGTCTGTCACGCTCTCTGTCTATCTGCCTGTCTGTCAAGCTCTCTGTCTATCTGCCTGTCTGTCAAGTTCTCTGTCTATCTGCCTGTCTGTCAAGCTCTCTGTCCTATCTGCCTGTCTGTCAAGCTCTCTGTCTATCTGTCTGTCTGTCTAGCATCTAGCTCTCCCACGTCTCAGAGATCCTCCTGAACCAACACGTCTGGTTCCTGAGCAAGTGTAAATACATGTATTTGCCAGCCATGTTTACACATTATATCTACAAGCACTTTGTCTGGATTTTTGGGTTATCTAGGAAATTTACACTATGTATAATTGTATTTGTGTACCTGTGAGACAGAGATAGACAGTCAGATAGAGATGAGACAGAGACAGATAGACAGAGACAGACAGACACAGATAGACAGAGACAGACAGACACAGATAGACAGGCATAGGTTATAAGATATTCTGAAAGGATATTTGCAAATGTTGCACATGGGTTATTATCAAGGTTTTTGATAATTCCTCAGCCACTATGGCCATATCCACCTCAGAGCCACTAAACTTGGGGTCAATATCTTTCCACTTAAAATGAGAGAGTTAATACTACATGACATCAGTGAATCCCATGTGTTTGCCGCTGTCTGCTCTAGCTGGCGACCATTGAACTGGGCTAAGACCCATTCTATGCTGACCAGGCATCTCAGGCCAATCATGCCAAATTTGGAGGTAGGAAAAATAAAATGTAAATATACGTTTGGGGCAGTAGCGGTACTAACGCATATTACGTTGGACGTTACGAGTTAGTGGATTTATTATTCTGGGAAATAATGGTTCGACTTTCAGTCGCTTTGGTTTAGTCAAGCTTCTGGAGCAGTTACGGCGAAACTCGGGGTTCCACTGATTAACTCACTAACGGAGTTTTCGAACCCATGACAAACTAATTCCAGATTAAGCGGATCTGTCGTTGAGTCACTGTTCTGCCAGCAATCTTATTGTAGTGACATAGTACAGTGGATAAGGCACTGAGCCGGATATTTCAGGAATGGCTTACTGGTTTCAAACCCTCCGTTCAGAAAGTTGTTTACTAATGTGCAAATTTTTCAAGTTAATCAAGTTAAATGTACTTGAGTCATCATCACCACAGGTCTTTGTAAGCATAACATAAAAACCACTCAAATGATAATTAGGATTACTTCTCTTGTGACTGTAACTTGGATTAATCTGCTTCATTAACCCTTTCACTGTCAGGACTGGATTCCTAAACTCTCGTTCTGTTGAAAATATTGAAAAAAATATTTTCTTACCAAAACAAGAATATTTTGTAACGTGTTTAAAACAAAGCAAAATTTGCGATCAATCTTATCAAGATATTGAGCGTAAAGTTGACAGAAAGTGAACCGTTTATGGCAAGCATCGCTTTTCCGATCACCCAGTAACATTATTTTTATTATTGGCTATTGAGCCAAGCTTTTGACATTCCGTTCATATGGCGAGTTCAAATTATGACCAAAACTTTTATATGCGAGCGGTCTTTAAAGATACTGCGTCACGTTTTGCATTTGTTTACATTTTCCGTGAGCACATCTCTATTATGTAATAATCATTCTTGGCACATTAAATGTCCAATTTTACGTCAATATAGACATTTTCATTAATCCATCTATGATATTTTCTTCAAAATTATATAAGAAACACGGAGGAAACATTACATGAAGTAGACCATCATTTAGACGATAGTTACGTTCCTGAAAAGTCGTGTTAAATAATTAAAAGAACTTATGTGTAAAATAGGGTTACGTTCCGGAGTCCCAAAAAGCCAAACAAGTTTTTTTTTAGTTAACAGATCTTACAAAAATAAAAGTGAATATGTAATTGTAGTTCATTATCTGATGTATTATGTTGTTTTTACTGCTTAAGACTACAAATGTAACAGAAATAACAGTATTTACCTTAAATTGTGGGTGCTGGTGTTTGTGGATGATTGTGGAGAGAGTGGAGTTATGCTGTGGCCCTACTGGGCTGAGGTGGATGGTAGAGGTTCTGGAACTGAAGTCGATGGTTGTACTGAGTGTCTAACTTTAAGTCATTCAGTAAGTCAGTCAAGTCATTCAGTCAGTAAGTCAGTCAAGTCATTCAGTCAATAAGTCAGTCAAGTCATTCAGTCAGTAAGTCAGTCAAGTCATTCAGTCAGTAAGTCAGTCAAGTCATCAGTCGATAAGTCAGTCAAGTCATTCAGTCAGTAAGTCAGTCAAGTCATTCAGTCAGTAAGTCAGTCAAGTCATTCAGTCAGTAAGTCAGTCAAGTCATTCAGTCAGTAAGTCAGTCAAGTCATTCAGTCAGTCAAGTCATTCAGTCAGTAAGTCAGTCAAGTCATTCAGTCAAGTCAGTCAAGTCATTCAGTCAGTCAAGTCATTCAGTCAGTAAGTCAGTCAAGTCATTCAGTCAGTAAGTCAGTCAAGTCATTCAGTCAGTCAAGTCATTCAGTCAGTCAAGTCATTCAGTCAGTCAAGTCATTCAGTCAGTCAAGTCATTCAGTCAGTCAAGTCATTCAGTCAGTCAAGTCATTCAGTCAGTAAGTCAGTCAAGTCATTCAGTCAGTAAGTCATTCAGCAAGTCAGTCAAGTCAATCAGTCAGTCAAGTCAGTCAAGTCAATCAGTCAGTCAAGTCAGTCAAGTAAGTCAGTCAAGTCAGTCAGTCAAGTCAGTCAGTCAAGTCAGTCAGTCAGTCAGTCAGTCAAGTCAGTCAAGTCAGTCATAGTCAGTCAAGTAGTCAGTCAGTAAGTAAGTCAGTCAGTCAGTCAGTCAGTCAGTAGTCAAGTCAGTCAGTCCCCAAAAAATTTACCTCTTTTGTTACAAAAAAACTTCATCAGCCACGGGTTATGTCTTGTCCCAATATTCTTCACAAACACAGCTGGCTTGTGCCCAGGACTTTTGACGCGTATGAAATACTACAAAGGCTGGGATGGTGGGGTCCCGGGTGGCTGGGGAAGGCCGGTGGTGTCCACTGAACCAACAAGGCTGCTTGTGGGAATGGTTATTGTTTTCCTTCCTAAACTGTAAGTAAGTTTATTCAGGTATCACAGATCAGTTGAAGATTATCATACATAGCAGCATATGTGTAGAGAACCTAGGATAACCCAAAAAATCAGAGTGACTTATTTCCATTGTCTGCTATGTATGATAATCAATGTACCTGTACTTACCTAATTGTGGTTGCAGGGTCGAGACCAGCTCCGGGCCCCCGTGATCTGAAAAAAACTTACAGTTTGGGGGAAGGAAAAAAAATTTCCCCTTTTCCTCTACGCACGAGGATTGGGCTTACACTTGAAACCACCTGATGCATTACCAAAAAAGGGGCAAGGTGAAGCGACCCTTTTGCTGTCTTGAAGCCGGGGCACTTTTCTTTGCTGACTGATATAAGCCCCTGTTGGCATTTTTTTCCCGAAAACACTTTCTCGTCAGCTTTAAACACTTGATGTGGCTCATAGCCCCCCTCAGTAGGACCCCACTGACTAAAATGGTTTAACCCATCGCAGGCCCCCATGCTTAAAAAATTTTTTCCCCCCCCCTGAACCGTGTAATATCATTTTTACGTCATGTTAGATAATAATGTGCCACAATTTTCCAACCCAATACCCGTAACATGAAACAATCTTTTTAAAAATTGACGGTTTTACTGTAATACTAATAATAATCACTTTGGGGACATTAAATGTCTTATTTTACATTAATATAGACTTTTTCATTAATTCATCTATGATATTTTCTTTAAAATTTTTTAAAAAACACGTTACATAGCATATAAACATGATACTACATACACCCACAGAATAAAAATCGACAAATATGAGATTTGTTTACCAAGCGACTTGTAGGAGTGTCGGGAAAAATTACGTTTTTCTAGTCAAACACTGAGGGGTAACTAGAAAAAAACAGTGGTACCCCGACTTACGATATTAATCCATCAGAGAGGGCATACTTTAAAGGGGAAACAATCGTTACCGAATCAATTTTCCCCCTAAGAAAAATTTTAAAAAAAATTTAACCCTCCCAAAACTTCCAAAAGTAGAAATAAAATATTTTTTTGAACTTTTTGACATTAAATAATACACAATTTAATGAAGAATACCAAATAAAATTTAAAAATTGTACAATAAAAATGTCCTTTCATTTTTTTGAAGAGTTGTTGATGGTGGAGGACGGGAGGAGGGGGGAAGGTGGAGTAGTATGTTTGTGTTTGGGGAAGGGGGGAAACCCCCTTTCCCTTAACACTGCAGGTACCAAGTTTTTTCTGGGGTTACTTCCTTTTTTTTTTAATGCCACTAGGACCAGCTTGGGGAGTCACTGGACCCTTTCTAACCCCCAAAAAATTTTCCCGGGGGCTCTTTTCGGCCATTCTTTAAAAATCCCTGAAATGGGAAAACCACTGTGTCATTGAAGGTTGCCAGCAGGCCTGCAACAGCATGGTTGGGGGATATTCATCAATAAATGTTTTCACCTTTCTCCACATTCCACAAATTTTTTAATCACTGAAGAAGGCACCTTCTTCCCTCTCTGTTCCACCTCCTCCTCCTCCTCTGAACCATTGTCCTGACCACTGGTCTCTTGTTCCAGTTTCTGTTTGGGTCTTTTAGATCTTCAGTGGTTAATTTTCCTTGTGCTCCTCCCCCAACTGTTCCACATCCTCACCACTCACCTCTAACCCCAAAGACTTGCCCAATTCCAAAAATTTTTTCCACAACAGGCTCAGGCTCAGGCTCAGGCTCAGGGTTCTGAGGCTCAGCCCCAAACCTTCCCAAAAACCCTCTCTAGGAAAACAGTCTGGCCACAATTTTCTCCAGGCAGAGTTCAAAGTCCTGGTAGTCACTCCCCCCCAAGCCTCACCTTTAAAGGTTTACAATGGGAGCTATGGAAATGATTTTTTCCCAAAAATTTTCTTAGGGTTATATTCAAAGTCTGTGGTCACACAAGCACTTTTTAAACATTTTTTTAG
>WNWK01056693.1:0-10941 GCA_009830355.1 Cherax destructor
TCCCTCCTCTCTCTCTTCCCTCTCCTCTCTCTCCTCCTCCTCTCCTCTCCTCTTCCCTCCCTCCCTCTCTCTCTCTCTCTCCATCTTCCCTCCCTCCCTCTCTCTCTCTCCATCTTCCCTCCCTCCTCTCTCTCTCTCTCCATCTTCCCTCCCTCCTCTCTCTCTCTCCATCTTCCTCTCCCTCTATCTTCTCCCTCTCTCTCTCTCCATCTTCCCTCCCTCCCTCTCTCTCTCTCCATCTTCCTCCCTCCCTCCCTCCTCTCTCTCTCTCCATCTTCCTCCCTCCCTCCTCTCTCTCCATCTTCCTCCCTCCTCTCTCTCTCTCTCCATCTTCCTCCCTCCCTCCTCTCTCTCTCCATCTTCCCTCCCTCCCTCTCTCTCCATCTTCCCTCCCTCTCCTCTCTCTCTCCATCTTCCCTCCCTCCTCTCTCTCCATCTTCCCTCCCTCCCTCTCTCTCTCCATCTTTCCCTCCCTCCTCTCTCTCTCCATCTTCCCTCCCTCCCCTCTCTCTCCATCTTCCCTCCCTCCCTCTTCTCCATCTTCCCTCCCTCCCCCCTCTTCTCCATCTTCTCCCTCCCTCTCCATCTTCCCTCCCTCTCCATCTTCCCCTCTCCTCCTCTCTCTCTCTCTCTCCATCTTCCCTCTCCCTCTCTCTCTCTTCCTCCTCTCTCTCCCTCCTCTCTCCTCTTCCTCCCTCCCTCTCTCTCCATCTTCCCTCCCTCCCTCTCTCTCCATCTTCCCTCCTCCCTCTCTCTCCTCTTCCTCCTCCTCTCTCCATCTTCCCTCCCTCCCTCTCTCTCCATCTTCCTCCCTCCCTCCTCTCCTCTTCCTCCCTCCCTCTCTCCATCTTCCCTCCCTCCCTCTCTCTCCATCTTCCCTCCCTCCCTCTCTCTCCATCTTCCCTCCTCCCTCTCTCCATCTTCCTCTCTCTCTCCATCTTCCCTCCCTCCCTCTCTCTCCATCTTCCTCTCTCCCTCCCTCTCTCTCTCCATCTTCCCTCCCTCCTCTCTCTCCATCTTCCCTCCCTCCCTCTCTCTCCATCTTCCCTCCCTCCCTCTCTCATCTTCTCTTCCCCTCCCTCCCTCCCACCTCCTCCTCTCAATAAGAATAAGAACAAGTACAATAAGAATAAGAACAAGTACAATAAGAATAAGAACAAGTACAATAAGAATAAGAACAAGTAAAATAAGAACAAGAACACTAAGGAATAAGAACAATAACAATAATGGGTTTAATTTTACACCCTAAAATACGTCATTAATCTTCCTGACTTGAGTGAGGGAGCCCCTCCCATACATGAGGGAGGAGGGTATAGTGGGCATATGAGGGCATAAAAAGTGATGGAGTGAGTGAGTCATATAATGTACCCCGGGAGAGGAGGGAGAGTGAGGGAGGAGAGAGGGAGGGTGAGGGAGAGGGAGGGAACACCATAACAAATACGATTTATTCCTATTTTCTTCATTTTCTCCCTATTATCTCCCCCCATTAGCCCCTACGGGTACTGTGCCACCTCCCCGCAACCCCATGCGCCCCATTATTCCCTCCCATCTCCCTCACAGCCTAAATTATCACCATTTTCACATTAAAATACATATAAATGGCGTCTGTCTGGCGAGCCTCAGACTACCTCACAATTCAAGCTATTTTTACCCCATTAATGGCCTTATAATCCGCCATTAACACGTTCCAGAGGAACTTAGATATCTCTGCCTTGCAGGGGGATGGTTATCACCTTGAAAATGATGTTGCAAGAGCCACAAATGAGAGAAATAAGAGGAAAAGTTGGTCTAACCTGACACAACATAGCAGGGTGGAGCAACGTCTGCCAGCACACACATCCAAATTTGCATTTTCATATATAAACATTAATATTTTCAAGTTTTTTAGTTTATATGGCATCGTTTTAGTCTATTGTTAAGTTTTCTGTATGTAACTTCATGCAATGTTTTTGCAAAAATTGAAAAAAATGATGTGTTACTCAAATTATATTTTTCATAAAAAAATCTAATATATTCTGATTTTTTACTTTATATGGCATCGTTTTATTCTATTGTTAAGTTTTCTGAATGTAATTTCATGCAAGATTTTTGTAAAATCAGAAGAAAATTATGTATTACTTAAATCCTAATTTCCATTAAAAACACTAATATATATATATATATATATATATATATATATATATATATATATATATATATATATATATATAATATATATATATATATATATATATATATATATATATATATATATATATATATATATATATATATATATATATATATATATATATATATATATATATATATATATATATATATATATATATATATATATATATATATATATATATATATATATATATATATATATATATATATATATATATATATATATATATATATATATATATATATATAATATATATTATATATATATATATGTATATATATATATATGATATATATATATATATATATATATATATATATATATATATATATATATATATATATATATATATATATATATATATATATATATATATATAATATATATATATATATATATATATAATATATATATATATATAAAATATATATATATATATATATATATATATATATAATATACATATATATATATATATATATATATATATATATATATATATATATATAATATTTTTAAGTTGAGATATTTTTTGGCTGTAATATCTGACAATTTGTCGAAAATTCAGAAAAAAAAAAATATTTCCCAGAACTTCAATTTAATATATAAATATTAATATTTTCACTAAGAAAATATTTTGCCATTTGAGCAAATATTTTAATTTATTTCCTAGAAATATCTCACAAGTCATCGAAATTTCTCCCCAAAAAAATATATTAGAATTATAAAGGTGTACCTCTGGTGGTAATTAAGGAACCTTGTCCTATGAAAAAAGGGAAAAAAATCTTTATTTTCGAAAAATACAGATATTTTCTCCTCATTAATGTTTATTTTTTCCTCAGAAATTTTTAATATATTCCCATATTATAATTAGATGTAAATTTGCTTTTAATTCGCGATATTTAAAATCATATTAAAGGTGTATGGCACTGAGGGTAAATCTGGGATACTTGAAATAATAAAAATGGTAATAAAACATCCAATCTAACCTTCGTTATACGAAGGAATAAACATTTATCTTTATTTAATGTTTATTTTAACTTTATTTATGATAACGTTGATGTGTGTTGCATGACGCTCAGTGAAACATTAATCTTATAAAATGTATAAGAACGGTCAATATTACCAATATTTTCTAGAACAATAAACATCCTTATTTTTATTTCCCTTGTTTTCTAAGCAAATAAACACTTCCATGTTTATTTTTCCTCAATATTTACAATAATGTTGATGTTTGCTACAAGACGCTGGCAGAGTGTAAACAAAGATGGCGTCGCTGCTCAACCTGAGGGACTATGGCAGCGACAGTGACAGTGATATAGGCGACGTTAACGACTATATCCACCACCTCAAGCCTATAGAAAGTATCAATACTATCTCCCAGGACCTCCAGCTGGAGGTTACACCTCAAGTTACCTCCACTGTAAGTTGTGGCAGCCAGGGAAACTTGAGAATTGGCCAGTAATTTATTACGTAAAAATGTGATCACTTTTGAGAGAAATCGTAATTGTGCCTAAATAAAAGTTAATTACTTCACTGGATGTAATTGTTTGACTTATGTTTGTAGTATTTTTGTTTGTGAAAGGACTGGGCGGGTGTAAACGAGGACTGAATGGACGTAAACGAGGACTGAATGGACGTAAACGAGGACTGAATGGACGTAAACGAGGACTGAATGGACGTAAACGAGGACTGAATGGACGTAAACGAGGACTGAATGGACGTAAACGAGGACTGAATGGACGTAAACGAGGACTGAATGGACGTAAACGAGGACTGAATGGACGTAAACGAGGACTGAATGGACGTAAACGAGGACTGAATGGACGTAAACGAGGACTGAATGGACGTAAACGAGGACTGAATGGACGTAAACGAGGACTGAATGGACGTAAACGAGGACTGAATGGCGACAGGACTGAATGGACGACGAGGACTGAATGGACGTAAGCGAGGACTGAATGGACGTAAACGAGGACTGAATGGACGTAACGAGGACTGAATGGACGTAAGCGAGGACTGAATGGACGTAACGAGGACTGAATGGCGCAGACTGAATGGACGAGGACTGAATATATAACGAGGACTGAATGGACGTAAACGAGGACTGAATGGACGTAAACGAGGACTGAATGGACGTAAACGAGGACTGAATGGACGTAAACGAGGACTGAATATATATAAACGAGGACTGGGCAGCTGTAAACAAAGATCGATGGTAAAGTAAGGTTAAGTTATCTTTGGTTTACATAGGGTTTTGCCCACTGTGTGGGCGAAACGTTAATAAAGGACAACATTATAATCCCATTGTGGTTTTATCTATTGTTATGTGAGTAATGTCGTGGAATATTATTTTGATTAAGGTTTCATTCCAGAAAGAACTGGACGACCGCCGCCACATAGATCCACGAGAAAAAGAACTGACTTATAATCCCAAGTACGAGGAGCTCTATGCTCCGACGTTCGGGCCAGAAAAGCCACAGTCGAAGTATCACGAAATAGCCAGAAACACCCTAGCGGGCCACGTGGAGCCGGCCCACTTCAATGAATTTGAGTTTGAGTCGCAGAGACGCACTTTCACAACGTATGGTGAGTGATAGTGAGGTTATATTTTGTCTCTTCAAGATTCCTTGATGCTGCTGAAGGGCTCTTGATGCAAGGAATTGGAGCTACCCTCCCTTTGAGTCAAACCTGATTGCTTCCCATCCTGTAAGCACTATATATACTGTGTAACCCTTACTGGTTTAGTGTTTTGCATTGAAAGTAACAGCAGAAGATAAACAGTACAGTATTATACAGTAGTTTTATAACAGCTAAGTGAAGAAGTATGTTGTATGCTTTTACTAGAAAGGAAAGCTTTCTTCAATTATATTTTAGTATGGCAGAAACTTTCATGTTGACTTCACAAATGTTTTATATGTAACTGTTATTACTGTATGCAATTACATACATTATTTTTGCTTGTCTAAAGTCGATTGTCATTAGTACTTGCAACATGTAGCAAGAACAATTTGAAGCACTGAATAATTATAATTTGTTTTACAGGCTATGCTGTCGATCCTTCAATATCGGGAAATCCTGATGACGGAAGAAGATTTGTTGGGGATGTTTCTACAGCCAAGGAAACATCCGGCTTGACAATTTTTGAAACCAAGCACAAGGCCGACCAACCTCCTAGGCGCAAGCGTGACAAAAACGATGATGCAGCTGACATTGAGGGCTTCAAGGGCCCATGGGCCAAATATCAAAATGAACAATCTGTGATGAAACCATCCGAAGAGGAGCAACATGCATTGGACGAAATCTTAGCAAAGCGACAGAAGCGAGGTAAACAGACCGACGATAAACCCATTGAAGAAAAATCCCTACTGCACATCAAGGATGCATACGATTACCAAGGAAGATCATTTCTGCACATACCTCAAGATGTCGGCGTAAATTTGAAGTCTCCGGATCCACCTGAGAAGTGCTTCATGCCCAAGAAATTAATACATACATGGAAGGGCCACAACAAAGGTGTGTCGGCAATTAGGTGGTTCCCTCGATCAGCTCATCTTCTACTTTCTTGTGCTATGGACACCAGAATTAAAATCTGGGAAG
The DNA here is from genome assembly GCA_009830355.1 of Cherax destructor. Taxonomy (NCBI): domain Eukaryota; kingdom Metazoa; phylum Arthropoda; class Malacostraca; order Decapoda; family Parastacidae; genus Cherax; species Cherax destructor. The sequence continues at coordinate 5,774 of WNWK01056693.1, forward strand.
TGTACAACAATCGACGTTGTATTAGAACTTACATGGGACACAAGCAGGCAGTGAGGGATGCGTGTTTTGATAACGAGGGGAAACAGTTTCTTTCAGCAGGCTATGATCGCTTTATTAAGTTATGGGACACCGAGACTGGGGACTGCATCTCTCGGTTTACCAGTCGAAAGATTCCATACTGTGTCAAGTTCCACCCCGACGAGGAGAAACAAAACCTTTTTGTTGCTGGCACATCAGATAAGAAAATTGTGTGTTGGGATATTAGAACTGGCGAGATAGTTCAGGAATACGATCGTCATTTAGGTGCCGTAAATACAATCACATTCATCGATGAAAACCGGAGGTTTGTGTCTACTTCAGATGATAAGAGCTTGCGAGTGTGGGAATGGGACATTCCTGTCGATTTCAAATACATTGCAGATCCGACCATGCATTCGATGCCAGCCGTCACTCTTTCTCCAAATAAAAAGTGGTTAGCTTGTCAGAGTATGGATAACAAAATTGTAATATTTTCAGCCTTGGACCGTTTTAAGATGAACCGTAAAAAAATCTTTACAGGTCACATGGTGGCAGGATATGCCTGCACACTGGATTTCTCCCCAGACATGTCGTACTTGGTGTCTGGTGATGCAGACGGGAAAGCACATGTTTGGGACTGGAAAACTACAAAACTCTATCAAAAGTGGAAGGCTCATGATGATGTGTGTATTGGGATTTTGTGGCATCCTCACGAGACCAGTAAAATTGCTACGGCGGGTTGGGATGGCCTTATTAAGTACTGGGATTAGGCAACTCTTTGTTTATGGGGTTCAAGGAGAGTGGATTACATTTGTCTTTTATCCACTAGCTATCTTAAACCGAGGTAAGATGAACTTTAAGAGAGAATGCATTCGCCATCATTCATTCATTTGCTGTCTTGCCAGAACCTTGTTGACCCTCTGGACTGCAACTTCCCCATCCTTCAGAGTACAGGCACTGTACTTCCCACCTCCAGAACTATAACATCCTCACTCATCCTTCAGAGTACAGGAATTGTACTTCCCTCCAGACTGTAACATCTCATATCCTTCAGGTGCAGGCACTGTACTCCACCTCAGACTAAAATCCTCACTCATCCTTCAGAGTACAGGCACTGTACTTCCCACCTCCAGGACTGTAATATCTCACTCATCCTTCAGAGTACAGGCTGTCTTCCACCTCAGGACTGTAACATCCCACTCACCTTCAGAGTACAGACACTGTACTTCCCCCCTCCAGAACTATAACATCCTCACTCATCCTTCAGAGTACAGGCACTGTACTTCCCACCTCCAGGACTGTTACATACTCACTCATTCTTCAGAGTACAGGCACTGTACTTCCCACCTCCAGAACTATAACATCCTCACTCATACTTCAGAGTACAGACATTGTACTTCCCACCTCCAGGACTCAAGTCCGGCTAACTGACTTAGATGTGAAATACATATTATTTTAAAGGTCATTTGTGTATAATGCAATCAAAAAGAATTAAGTAAATTGTAAATAATTCATTGTGTTTTAAGAAAAATGTTTTATGTCCATGTATGTATCCATTTATTCCTTTGAAGTGAGTACAGTTGACCCCCGGTTTACGTACTGCTCCGAACTTGAACAATTATGTAAGTGTATTTTTGTAAGTGTTTTTGTAAGTGTATTTTTGGGAGTCTGAAAGGACTAATCTAATTTTCATTATTCCTTATGGGAACAAATTCGCTTGGTAACGGCACTTGAACAGTATTCTGGAACGAATTAATAACATAAACCGGGGGTCCACTGTACTTTGATGGTGGTGATCGCCTCTTGATCCCGGGAATTTGAGCTACCCTCTTCCTTGGATCAAAGTTAATTATCTCACATGTGCTGTATAACCCCCCATGAGTTTACACTTCATGTATAAAATGTACATTTATAAAATGTATCCTTTTTGTGTGTATACTTAGGTATTTTTCATTATTAACCAGAGTAAGGTGACTGGTTAATTATCAGATATTAATAAGAGAGTTTTATGGTGAAGGGCTCTTGATCTGAGGACGTACAGGTATAATCCTGACAGAACGTGTACAGAACAAGCTTTAAGAGGCACCTAAGTTCCCCAGTCTCCTAATAACATGTTCATTTTCCACTATAATCTACCTTATCCATAATTACTATCGCATTTGCTTTGTTTCGTAAGGTGAAGTCCAGGATCTTTCCTAGATTATAGTGCAAAAATGAACATGTTATTAAAAGACGGGGGAACATACTTGTCCATTAACTCTGACAGTGTTTCCCGCAGCACTGAGCTTTATCAAGTTGGGGCTTTGTAAAGTTCTACCCTCAATGAAACATTGTCCCAGTAGGAATTTGTTGCGTCCACACTGTCTTCATGCAGAGTGATCTGAGGAATTGTTGCCACCATCCACTAACTTGGATCAAACCTGATTACCTCCCATTCCCCAGGCATGGAATAACTTTTCATGGTTTATCATTTAATAATACATAATAGTAATATATACAGTGGACCCTCGCTATTCGAACACTCCAAACTTGCCCTTTTATGTAAGTTTATTTTTGTAAGTGCTTTTATAAGTGTATTTTTGGGAGTCTGAAACGGACTAATCTAATTTACATCATTCCTTATGGGAATAAATTTGTTTGGTAACAGCACTTGAACAGCATTCTGGAATGAAGAATGTTCGAAAGTTGGGGGTCCACTGTATAATACAGTGGACCCCCAGGTTTCGGCCATAATTCGTTCCAGAAGGCTGTTCAAGTGCCATTACCGAATGAATTTGTTCCTATAAGGAATAATGAAAAGTAGGTTAGTCCGTTTCAGACCCCCAAAAATACACTTACAAAAGCACTTACAATATTACACTTACATAATTGTTCGAGTTTTGAGGTGGTCGAAACTCGGGGGTCCACTGTACTTTTACAGTTTTTGTTTTTTATTTTTACCATTTTCATATTTGCTGATCACATATTTCTGCCTAATTACTTTTCTTGACATCATCATTATTATTTTTATTTATTATTATTATTATTATTATTATTATTATTATTATTACTACAGTACGTATATTCATGTGGAAGCAGTAAACCCATAGGGGTCATATATCACCTGGGGAATGAACAGTAATTAGGTTTGATTCAAGAGAAAGATAGCTCCATTTCTTTGAACCAAGAGCCCTTTACAAGCATGAAATATCCCTTATGTAGAGTGTTCTTTTTACAATTGTATTTCACATAAATTGAGGCCACTGTATTGTCACAGAAGAACTGCAACATACATACATGCTCTACTTGCGTTTTTTTCAACATACCGACATGTTATTGCGATTGTCTCCAAAATCTGATAAGTGTGAATATGTATAACTTTATAATAACACAATTGCAAACAACACAACTGGCCTGTGAGTTTTAGAAGCCGTTGCACGGGTTCAAGCCCCATCCGGTCCATGATTTATAACTGTATTTGTAAGTTAAACGACCTCTGACTTTTGGATTGTTTTAGAAGTAGATACAGCCTTCCTTCCTCCCAGTCCAATGCAGTATGGATAATCGATTTAAAATGTGACAAAATATATATTTTGTGGTTAAACTGTAATGTCTCGATACGAATTAATGGACACTCGTGTTGTCCGAGTGTCCATTAATTCAGAATGTTAAAAAAATAAAAAAAAAAGCACTGACGTTCTCTGTGTACATAATACAATACTGTACACAGTTTGCTATTATAATGTAGTAAACACTGAAAATAAACCAGTTATAAAGTTCAATTAGTTCTGTGGGTTTCAGTCTAATACAGCAGTGACTAATACTGCAAGTCTTTTACCTGTTGTAAAGGTGTCTCCCTGGTATCAGCGTGGGATATGTTCCAAGACCTACCGTGGAGACCCTAAACCATGGATAGTAGTGTACCCGCATGGGATATGTTCCAAGACCTACCGTGGAGATCCTAAACCATGGATAATAGTGAACCCTACGTATGTATAAGTCATTTTTCATTTGCATACGTACCTAGGATAAAGTTTGATAAATTATGCACAGTAAGTCAAGAAATTAGCACTTTTTTTACTGATGGGAAGCACTTCATGGCTTCTCTCAGGCTTTGAAGAACTGCCAGCATCACTACTTTTGTGCTCCGAGGACATTATTGGGTAAAATTAAGGGTTATTCTCGGGTCACGGTAAACCGTGGATAACTAAATCCATGGATACGGGTGTTCTGCTGTACTTCCTAGGACAGAGGAAGATCGCATTGGTCTGCTTGACATCTCAAGAGGTATAGATGTACATTTAGAAAATTCTGTGACACTGAAATTGCTCTATAATTTTCATAGTAACTATTGCTTGTGTGTCTTAGCCATTACAACAAGTGTTGTTATTACAATCAAAACTAAGTGCTAAACCCAAAAGAGTATTACAACAAGTGAACGAGTCAGACATGTGCAACAGTTGAGTAGCTACTGTCGAAGCATTCCACTGCTCTGTTGACTTGTCAAATACGACAGCAACTACAGATACCCAACTGTTGCCATATCTTACTCGTCTATCTGTACTATTTCTTAATCCTACACAATTTACGTATTGACATGCTGTAGGCCCGGGCTCAAGTCCTACAGCACACTTTCAGAAAGAAATGTATATGGCATGTAACATTCTAACTTTATACACATATCCCTTTTGATGTCTTATTCTCTTAAAAATATACCCGTGTGTGTGTGTCTGTGTCTGTCTAGATATCGGGGACTGATCTATTTTAAATGCATCGTGCAGACCCAGAATGAATGTATGTAGTAGTGGTAGTAACAGCCAGAATGATTGTAGTGATAGTAACAGACAGAACAAGTGTAGTAGTGGTTGTAACACAGGACGATTGCAGTAGTGGTAGTTTAAGCATCCAGTGGGTCGTGGTATGACCAACATTCATATCATGAAACATTTTTCCCATGTCGGAAAAGCACCACCACCCTTATGATAATTTATTAAAAATTGTGTATAAGTGGTGATTTGAATGGTGTGTTTGTGTATATGTACATGTATATATCTCAGTATATAAACATTGTGAAGTGTGTATCTGTTCTCATGTAGTACTCGCCTAGTTGTGGTTGCAGGTGTCGAGTCACAGCTCCTGGTACACACATTAATTCCTATTTAAGGACTTAA
>WNWK01056694.1:0-10941 GCA_009830355.1 Cherax destructor
ATAGTGCAATCAGAAAGTTTTTAACATTTGATAATTGACACTGTCACCTTTTTAATTTTAGAAGTCAGAAGATGAAATTTTAACCCCTATATTTTTTAAAAAAAAAGTAAAATGCAGTACACGAATAAAAAAGGGAAAAAATCATATCAGTGTTCAGAATTCAAAGGAATTTTTGGAAAGATTTTTAATACAACACTCAGAATTCATACGAAAAAAAAACCATATCAATGTTCAGAGTGCCTAAAGAACTTTTCACAAACAAGGGCCAAAAACGAACATGAGAATTCATACAAAAAAAAAATATCAGTGTTCAAAATGTAAAAAAACCCTTTTTTACATGAATCAGCTCAAATAAGCCGTCATACACATGAAAAAGATTTCAGTGTTCAGAGGAAAAAATTTTAAAATGCGGGTCAGCTCTGAGAATACACAAGAGTTCATAAGAGAAAAACCATATCAGTGTTCAGAATGCAAAATTTTTTTCCACAACATCATTTTAAAGGTACACATGAGAGTTCATCAGAAAAACCCCCTTTCAGTTTTCAGGAAAAAGTTTTCGGGAAATCACCCTACAACACATGAGAGTTCAAAAAAAACCATACCGTGTTCAGAATGAAAAAAAATTTTTTTCAAGATAGCACAATTAATCAACATATGGGGTTCATACAAAAAAAAACCATATCAGTGTTCAAAGTGTCTAAAAAATTTTTTCCGAGATCACACCTAATGTCAAAAGGTATTCATACACAAAAGAAACCTTTCAGTGTTCGGGAATGTAAAAATTATTTCCAGGAAATCAAATCTAAAAGTCACTTAAAGTTCACACAAAAAAACCATATCAATTTCAGAATTAAAAATACTTTCATAAATCAAGTAAAAAAATTACATGAAATTCACACAAAAAACTATATCAGTGTTCAGAATGTCTGAAGGACTTTGATAAGATCAAGTCAAAAACACCTGACACTTCACACACAAAAAAAAACCATATCAGTGTTAAAAATGTCTGAAGGACTTTAGTAGTCATTACAAAAAAAACACATGAAAGTTCATAAACAAAAAGCCATGTAGAGTTCAGAATTGCGTTTTTAAAGTAAATCACATAAAATATGACACCTTAGAGCTCTACACAATAAAAACAATATTAGTGTTAAAGAATGTCTAAAGATTTTTCCCCTAAATAATAAGATAAAATAAAGTTTATTTTTTTGAAGGGTTTTACGTGTGTAATTCCAGTTTGTTTTGCTAAGTACAAGAAAGCCACTATGATTGTGACCAGCTCTAGTTCATTCCCTTTTTGAACTGTATGAGTGTGACCAGCTCTCCTGGAGCTCATTCCTTTGCAACTTGTCATGATTGTGACCAGCTCTACCTGGGCTCTTTTTTTTTTTTTTATATTTTTTTAAAAAAAAAAGGATACAAAACACATGACAAGAAAAAAAAACAGCATACAAATTGGTAAACTTAATTTACAAGCACAAAATTTTCCCTTTTGTGGGGCAATAACAACAAAGGTCTCATTTCCTACTTAAGAAACCTTACAAAGCAAAAATACAATGCACCCGAATAACATATCGGCCAATACTTAACTCTATGAACGGGAAAAGATACTAACCAGATGTAAAATAACCCGAAAGAATAAATCAAAAAACCACAAAAAGGGCCTTAAGTGACAATATAAAAAAGATACAAAATATAGTCCTCACCGAGGCTTAGTATTTACACGTCTGTATTGTAAAGACAACGACAAGAAACTTTATTACATTACAAAATTATAAGACAATATAAACACAACAAGTGAAACAATATAATAATAATTACCAACAGCGCGTCCCTACAATCTACACACTGTTGACCATTAACATGGATAATTAAGTAACACAGTAAGCAAGAACATACCAATTCACAAGTATATAAAAAGTAGTAGCACAATACTTGTACACACATCCCAAAACAACAAACTTTTATACAAGACAAGAAACCAGGTAGGTGGCTTTTCCAAGGGTGTAGTTTAAATTATGAGATAGGCATCCCCATTCAAAATAATAATTACACAAACACAAACAAACAAAGGTAGACATTTTACAACACAAACCTAACCACAACTGTCTTCTACAAAAGTAAGGCATAATTTTTTAAAAACTGAGGGCACCCATCTCAGGAAAACCAAGTTACATATTATAATGCCAAAAACGGTTCATACCCAAGTGGTTGAAAAAAATTTAAAAACCCCCTACAAAACACACCATAAAGGGAACTTACTACACCTTAACTAATCATCACCGTCCAGTAGGTTAAGGAAAAAACCCCCATGTTACCCCCGACACCTTTGCTCCATAGGGGTTCCCTCCCACCCTGTCTCCATCATACCACACACATCGCGATTCCCCGGGCATGTCCCAAAAACCCACTGGGTCCACAGTCACCCACCCACCCCCCCCCCTTTCATTCATACGCCTTTCCCCCCCCATGCATACCTCCTGTCGCTGGCCAGTCCCCCAAACCCTCCCTCCCCAGCTCTAGTAAACTACCCACCGCTAACTCCCTATAACTCACAAAAAAAAGCTGAATCCACAAGACCATAAGATCCTATTTCTACATTTGTCCTATAGAACACAGCAGCCAAAGCCTTGACTCTACCTCCCCCCACACCCCCCCATTCCCCAAGACACATACAAGTAGTCTGCCACTAGGAAAGACCGCCGTCTCACCTCCTCCACCCTCCCACATCAAAGCTTAAGGCCTGCAAAAGGGTTGAAAGCCCTCTCCCCCACCCTGCTAACACCTTCCCAAACCATTCCAAATACACTCAATAAAGGACAAAAAAACACCCATGATACGCTGTATCCTCCTCCCCGCATCTATCCACAGCCCTCCCTCCTATCCCCATACGGAACAAAATTTTTGATGCAACGATCCCCATTAAAAACCATACATAAATTCACGTACTCTGGGTTTAAGCCACAACTTTCTTAATCCTTCCATATACCTTCCAATCATACACAGGGTATATCGCTGCCCATGCCCAAATCCCTTGCCCTCCCTGCCAGGAGACCGCAGTGGGTCCGCCTCGGCTCTAACTGATTCTCCCCCCAACATTCCTTCCCACTCCCTCAGATCATTCCACACCTTCTGACATCTTCCATAACAATCCCACTTTCCCCACGCACCCACGAGGTATGTTTTAATATAAACACTGCAGACGCCTTGCTTTTGGGGTGAGCCCAAACCTCCTTGAAAAGTACCCTCGTCATTCCACTTCCTTACTTAACCCACGCCTCCATAACCCCATATATAACGTAATGCCCTTCTCTGCATTCCTTCACATTCTCAAAAATAATAGGGGAAAACGCGCCACATGCCACAATTTACTAAAAGCTAATGAATTGACAATCACCACTCTCTGATGCAATGTGACGTCCCCAGGCTGCCAACCACCCATGCGCTTAATGGCCTCTCCCACTACCACCTCTGCATTAACCGCCCTGGCCTCTCCGGATCCGCCCGGTACACCACCCCACAAATCTTCACTTATTCCACTGTGCCCACCCCTTCCCACCCCAACCCTTCCCCCTACCCACCCACCTACCTCCAACAATTTAGATTTCGCATAGTTTACTTTCATCCCAGTAGCCTTCCCAAAAATATCTACAATACGCCCCACATTCACTAACTCCTCTACATCTCGCACTAGTACCGTAGTATCATCCACATATCCAACTATCCCTGCATCCCCCTTCCCCTCAGCCCTTCCTCTTGAAACTAAACGATAAAATGGATCTTGCATGCAAGCAAACAAAACCTGTGACAATGGGCATCCCTGTCTTAAACCCTTATCCATAGGCACCTCCTTTCCCATTCTCCCATTTACCTGTATCCTAAGCTTGGCTCCCCATATAGAGTCTCTACCCAACCTACTAATTCTTCCCCAAACCCTGCCGCCTCATGATATCATACAACATACTCTGTTCAACACTATCATAAGCAGCACTCCAATCGATACTCAACACCCCCTCCTTCACCACTCTCAATAAAATCCCTAATCTGACCATGACCCACACCCATGCTTCTACCTGGAGTTCCACATTGCCCTTATGTAAAACCATTCCCACCACTTTCTTAAGCCTATTACCTAGCAACTTGCGAAGATCTTATAATCCGCACTTTAAAGTTATAAATCTATAATCCTTCATCGTCCTACATTCCTCTTTATTCTTCACCAAAACCACAACCCCAGTTTTCTGCATGCTACCCAATACCCTCCCATTCTTCATACAATTGAAAACTTTAACTAAACAATCCCTTAGGGGCTCCCAATTATGCACATAGAAATCATTAGGAGACCACCCAATCCAGGTGCCTTCCCTTTGCTCAAACCCTGCACCGCCTCCCATACCTCTTCCTCGCTAATCTCTCCCTCCATGTCCTTCCTATCATCCTTACTAATAATACACTGATCCCCTCCCTATTACTGCCCTGTCCCTCACCTCCCTCTTCCTCCTGCAAGTACTCTTTACCCAGTGATCTGCATAGTTACTTATTCCTTCAGTAGTTCGGAGCAATTGTCCTCCCCCATACCTCCCCAACTCCGACACACCTCCAACGTCATCATAGTTGTGTCCCTCTGCCGCTTCTAAAACGTCGGAGAACACAGGCCGATGGCCTGTCGCCCCATAAGACCTCCTCTAGCCCTCTTCTCACGTGTGTCGCATTAAATCGTTCATTCTGCAATTCTCTTAGACGACCTTTCAGAATACCCATCTCATCCACCCTAGAATTCCCACCCTTTTGTAACAATCCTCCAGTTGACCCTCCAAGTACCTCTGTAATCCGAATTTCCCTAATTCTCTTCCCTGCCCATTTTTGTATAATACTTCCTAATACACAGCTTTGCCCACATTTCCCACCAACTCAGTAAGTCCTCCGCATGCTGACCTCTCTCCCATTGCCCCTGCCACCATGCAGCAAAACTTTCTCCTCACCAACTCCTTGCAGTAAACTTACATTCAATTTCCAGTAGCTGTCATACCTTTAATCATTCCTTCCCAGCTGATATTTGCCAACACACCCCTATGATCAGAATATCCCACGTCCAGCTTCTACCCTACCAACCTGTATCTCCTTAGTTACATAAATCCTATCTAGTCTCGCCTGATATCCCAGCCTCACGAAAGTGTGCTCCACACACCACCTCCTCCCCTAACTACATCCATCACCCCGGCCGCTCCTAATACCTCCCTCAACACTCAACGCACACAACCCGCTCCCCTGGGTTCACATCCTTACCCCGTATTACACAGTTCCAGTCTCCTCCTATAATGGTTACCTCAGGCAGTCCTCTCAAATGATACAGCAATACTTCCTTTACAAAACGTTCCTTAGTACTCCTGCAGAGATCCACCGGCATATACACACAAAACTCAGCGACGTCACCACACCCGTCCACCCTCACCACCCTACCCTCCTCTCCTGTCTCCCACGTTAATAGCTTAAAGGGCTGACCTCGCGCATGACCACAGCAGCCCCTCCCTTTAATTTCCCTGAATCACCTGCATATACTCTGTATCCATTCAAACACAATTCCTCGCACACCTGAAATTATGTTCTTGTACAAAACAAATATCTACCTTAAAACGTCTCATAGTCACCTCGAGCCATCATCGTTTCACCTCGGCCCTAAGGCCGTTAACATTATGGTGAGACTTCTGAAGAACAACATAGGGGTTTTCCTCGATACCTCTGAACTTTGGTGCTCCTCCCACCTTCTCCTTCACCCCCTGACCACGTTTAAGCCCTTCTCTTTCTGACACCCCACCCTTTCCCTGCGGCCGCATCTACCCATTGCTGTGTACAAACTTTCTGCAGGTGTGATCATGTCCTCATCGGACCCACCCACAGGCCTTTTCATGTGAATCACCACTATAATCCATAGCCACATTTTCCAACTGTTCATCCTGCCTGTGAACCACAGCCACCACATCCTGCACCACTAGGTTAGATTCCCCGTCATGTGATGTAAACACACCCTCCCAGGCAGCTCACATGCCCATCACCAGGCTCTAAAGGGGACTCTTCTCCGGGCGTGCCAAGAAAATCTCTGAGGGCATCTTGCAAAATATGGGGCAAGTCCCCTGTAAAATCCCCCCATCCACAGGTGCAATCCCACCCTCCGTCTGTTCATCACCCGAGCCTGCAGGCAGTGTCTCACAGGTACCACCAGTCCCATCCACCTCATCACTCCACTTTTTACTCTGTCCCACACTTGGTGGTACTGGCACCACACTCTCTGTCTTGTCAACCTCCTTGTTATCCATTCGTTCTTCCTGACGACGGTCAGTCCTCCTCCACAAGCAGCTGCAACATGATCATACGCCCCACATAGTCTGCAGGTTCGTTGCTGACCGGCGTTGTACGTAGACTTTGAGTCCTAAAATCTTCAAGGACAATATACAAGGTATAGGCCTTTGGAGAGTCATTTAAGGGAATATGACCCTTCCTGCAATCCTGCGTCAATGCCGTCGGTCCATTTGCCCATCACTGCCGTATGAACCACTCCAAATTGTTGGAACGCCACTCGAATATCCTCATCAATAACTTCAAATGGCACGTTTCGGACTCGAATGAAGGTATAATTCGAGATACATCTCTCAAGCTTACCTCCAGGCCAGTGTTGATCACCATTGGTTTGTCTTGAAAGCCGTCCACGATCCTCTCATATGCCGCTGTCGTAGCAAACTTGATGAAGATACGATGCGCCCCATTCAGCGCTATGCCTCGTAATTCCTCAGTTCCAATGCCATAAGCATCACGGATAATCCAGGCAACAAAACATTCGAGTTATCCGGGTACACTGCTCCTTCAACACTTCAACACACGGTGTTGATCCTCCTTCTTCCACCAGCCGCCATATTGCTGAAAAATCAGTAACACTCTCGTTGGCCACCAGGAGTCAGCAACAAGAGAACCACTCAGCGCGAGGGCCTGGCGGCGAATGCTGGAGCTCATTACCTTTGCAACTTGTCATGATTGTGACCAGCTCTACCTGGAGCTCATTACCTTTGCAACTGTCATGATTGTGACCAGATCTAGTTCATTACCGCTGTAACTTGTTCAGCTATCAAAACTTTGGAGTCCAGTCTCTGGACCAATTATGCACCTCTGTAATCTTTGACTACCGCCCTACAGGATGGGTATGGGGTGCATAATAAAGATATTAAACTAAAAAAACTAAGCCACTATCATGCCAGGGCATTTTGGGCAGACTAATCATAGTTTATAGTAACTAATTAAAACTAGACAAGATAATAGTACATAGTAACTATACTTAAAACTAGTCAAGAAGTAGTGGTTAACTGTTTTACAATCTTATTTAAACTTAAGGGGCCTCCTAGGGGCCTCTGAAGGCGCGCCGCGCGAGAGGAAAAAATGAAAATTGAGTTAACCATATTGAAAAATAGAGTAACTCTCTGGCTACACAATGGTACAGGAATCATTGTTCTACGACATTCCTACAAGGAATTATGGTCGTTTATAACACATGGTGACGCCAACACCCATAGTAGGTCGGCTGACATGACGAATTTTCGTATTTTTTTCCCCGATTTTTACCTTAATTTCTTGTATTATCTACTTATATAATAATTGACGATTTGGCATCATAACAGAGTGGGCGGAGCTTATACATAGTCTGGGAGCCAATAATCTGTCAGCAGAAATTCCTGTCTCAGGATAGCCGGGGAATATGCTTCATTATAACGCTATTATTACTACTACGACTTTTATATCTATCACAATTGATCTATTATGACATAATAGACAATATAAGTAACAAATAAACATGGTAAATACTCCAGAATGAATAATATGTGGCATAATATGATCGCCACCTTTGAGTAAAATATTACTTCACTGTGGATGGGTGTTCCTGGTTTGTTGCTTTGGTCCTCTAGGGATTGTATTAAAGAAAACGAACAGGGCTAACTATGATATACACTCGTAATGCAAGATAAAGATGAGAAAATGCTATTTTGCTCCGGCAAAAAAATTTTGTTGCGCGATCTTCCGCGCGGATTATCTCGGAAGTAAGTTATTCATATATATATATATTGAGATACCGTATATAATAATCATAGGAATGAAATGAAATACACAGACAGCATAGAAGAAAGGTTGTTTTAATTATTGCAGATTATTTTTTTGAGATATCATAATTAGTTTTTGATTTATGTGAGGTAAAATTCAGATATTTTCCAGAATGTCAAACACATACAAACTTTATTTTTTTAAGAATGAAGATAGGGATAAATTACAGAGAGCAAATCACAGAAGATCAGATTATCATTGTTTTATGCGTAAGTGATGACAAAACAGCTTTTACAAGTAACACTACGAAATTATGAATTTTATATATGATGTTTGTTAAAAATTTGGTAAATATTTGTTTTCTCAGTTGTTTGTTAGGCGATCTTTTTGAAACTTGATAAAAACATACTAGAAAAGTGATTCTTTATGTACAAAAAAAAAAAAATGAAAGAAATCGGACCATAAATAAAAAAGTCCATGCGTTATCGTTAATACAAACGAGAGGTAGTAAGGTGGAGTAAGGTACGTATAATAATCTTGAAGCTGCACACAATAAAAATTATATTACAAGTAATGTTTCAGGTAATAATATTTCATGGATTGGCAGAATTAAAAGCCTAGCCATGCTAGGCATGATAGTAGCCCTCTTTGTAATTAGTATCCTATAATATATAAAACACACATTGTAACCAATATTTCATATGTAAACCCCACATTTGTATGTGTATTTGTATTTGTATAATAAAACTAATTAGCAAATGTTTTGGTTGATTTGGTTAATATTGAGAGATAAGATGATTTTTTTAGCAAAGTTCTAAATTTATAAGTTGTCAGGGGATCTCATCTTATGTACAACACTTATGGGCGATGCAACAGTAATTTATGTGGTTGTCGATTGAGGTATGGGGTTGGCGCATCTATAACTTTAGAACCTTTTCTTTAGTTATATCATAGTCCACCTTGACAATCACAGCCTCAAAATCAAATCTAATTCAACACATGATAGTTTTATAAAAAAAAATATCAATAATCAAAATATCTAAAACATTATTCAAGTGAATCACATACCTATGTATTAGGCATCTGCAGGCATGGAATATCTGGAAAAGCAAATGGGAAGTGCAACTTAGACCACCCCAGAAAAATGCCGTGCTCATATGACAACAGGAAAATGTAACCTTCCTTCCTGTAAGCTTTTCCACCCTGAAATGTGTCACTCTTCAGTTCAGGAAAGACAATGCTGTACAGAACATCAAGACCATGGAAAAACCTGGGTAGCCACAACCACTCCAGAGAGAGTTTTTAGCTCCAGGAAGGAAAAAAGCTGGCAGGAAATGACAGTAATCGTACCCAACTGATCATTTCTGGAGCGGAATCACAGTCAATGGTCTCTACTCCAAAACAACAGATATTAGTGCCAAGAAACCCCCTTCCCCATACCATCAATAAGAGGGCATTCATCTTTGTAAATATACAGGGTCTAAAGCCAGCAATGAACAACAAAATACCTTTCATCCGTGGACTGCTTACAGAGTCAAACGCAATGTTCGCGGTTTTCACAGAGATCAACACCACATAAAGAATCACCTTGACAATGAATTATGGATCCCAGGTTATAACCTATACAGATACGACAAAGTGAACAGGCGAAAGGGATGACGAAGGAGGGGGTTGTTGGCCTGTACATCACAGTCACTGATATGCTCGGGACTACTAAATGCCTCAAATGATGTAGTTGGAATTTTAGCAGAAAGATCGAGTACCAAAACCTTGTCACTGTGGTTGTATACAAGCCTCCGGATGCAACTTCCCAACAATTCCAGGAACAGCTCTGAAAATTGACCACTGCCCCCAACATCTTGCTCCTTGGGGATTTCAACCTAAGGCACCTAAAATGGAGGAATGTAGCAAATAGTGCTATAGCAGAGATAACCCCAAGAGGCAGCACAGATGAAAACTCGCACACACATGAGATTTAAATCTCTGCACCAGATTCACCTTAAACTAGCAAATAATAGAGCCAACAAGATTGGAGAATACACTGGACCTAATCTTCATTAACAATGATGATCTGATACGAAATATAACCATATCAAAAACAATATACTCAGATCACAACATAATAGAGGTTAAGACATGTTTGCGCAGGGACCCAGACCAACAAAATGGGATCAGTCACGAAGGAGCCTTCACCAAATTCAACTTCAGTAACAAAAACATAAGGTGGGACCTAAGCAACATGGATCCAAACCTATGTCTAGAACAAATTAACTATGTGGCACTCGAGGTATGCTCAAGGCATACACAGTGAAAGGCACTTCCTATACAGGCGAAGGCAAAAAATTTAAAAGAGCGGCTAAAAGAGGCCAATATATCTGTAATACGAAGTGAGGTACTGGTCAGAGAAATAGCAAACATTGAACTAAAGCATAAGGAATCTTACAGGAGTCAAGAAACGCGGAAAGAACTAAAAGAGTTGAATGAAAGTGAAAGAAACCCCCAAAAAATTTTCTTATGCCAAATCAAAGTCAAGAACAACATTCAGTATTGGGCCCTACTTAGACGAGATTGGTCCTACTCAGATGACTGCAAGGAAATGAGTGAGCTACTCAAGTCCCAGTATGACTCTGTTTTTAGCAAGCAGCTAACCAGACTGAGAGTCGAAGACCTAAATGAATTTTTATGAGTGAGACAGAATATGGTAGACTCAAACCTATCTGATATTATCCTGACATGAAATGACTTCGAAAAGCGATAATGGCATGCCCATGCACTCTGGGAAAGTTGAAGTTCCTCAACCTGTACTCTCTAGAACTCAGGCGGGAAAGGCAGAATGTATACTTGGAAAATCTAAAGGGA
>WNWK01056695.1:0-10941 GCA_009830355.1 Cherax destructor
GGGGATCAAGAACCTCGCAAATGTTTGGTGTCAAATATATTGTAGGGAAATATAATAATAGCATTTTACTTAGTCTAACAATACTGCTTCCTTAACCTATTGAACCATGAAAATCATAAAACACATGAAAACATCGTAAAATATTGTATATACATGTTATGGTTTAATAACAAATAATGAACAAACAAAACACTCACCACTCGTAAGGTTAGGCAGATGAACTCTGATGACTTGTGATGATGATGACAATTAAGATGATGGTGATGATAGTTAGCCATGCAGTTACTGATGACAGTTGAATGGAGGTGATTATATGAAGTGTAACTGCATGGCATGATGAGTCTAGCATGTGGATTCTAACCCTTTACTGCCAGCGTCACTGTCGATAATAGGTGGCTGGGCATTCGCGAATGTTCGAAGCTCGCGAAAGTGGAACTTGCGAATGTTGATGGCCTCCTGTATTTTTTTTTTTAAATTAAAGAGGGCAATTGTCTGTGTGTAGTAGACCAATTAGGGTCAGTACAGTGGAACCTCGGCTTTCGTCATTAATTCGTTCCAGAAAGTCTGATGAAAACCAAATTCGACGAAAACTGAAGCAATATTTCCCATAAGAAATAATGTAAATACAATTAATCCGTTCCAGACCCCCAAAAGTATTAACAAAAAATACATTTTATAGAGAATAACTATAGTTTTACATACAGAAAACAATGAGAAATATAAATGACTAATGAAATGGATAAATGAACATTTAATATCACTTTTACCTTTACTGAAGACTCTTGTTGGCTTATGGAAGACATGAGGAGGGGAGAGGGAGAAGGAGAGGTTATTGGTTGGAAGGGGAATCCCCCTCCATAAGGACTTCAGGTATCAAGTCCCTATCCGGGCTTACTTCCTTTCTTTGTCTTTTACTGGCACTGGACCCCTGTCGCACAAAAAATCTGTCCAGAGAGGTCTGTTTCTGGCGTCTCTAAGATTTGCCTAAAATGGGACAAGGCATTGTCATTGAACATGCTGCAGACACGGTTGCAACAGCTTTGTTAGGGTGATATTTCTCCACAAAACTTTGCGACTCACTCCACTTTGCACACATTTTCTTAATCACTGAAGAAGGCACATTCTCCTCTCTCTTCCTCCTCCTCCTGAAGCAATTTCCTCAGCTGCGATCTGTTGCTGTTCCAGTTGAAGGTCTTGCAACTCCTCTTCTCTGTGGTCATCCACCAATTCTTCCACTTTTGTACTTAGCTACGAGTTCTTTCTTGAATTCTATCGTGTTTCTCGCCTTCTTTATCAAAGGGCTGGCACTCTGAACTTTCTTTGGCCCCATGGTGGCTTATATAGCAGTCACACTCAATAAACAAGCACAAAAAACAATGGATTACAGTGGACCCTCGGAAATCGAACACTCCCAACTCGCCCTATTTTGTAAGTTTATTATTGTAAGTGCTTTTATAGATGTATTTTTGGGGGTCTGAAACGGACTAATCTAATTTACATCATTCCTTATGGGAATAAATTTGTTTGGTAACAGCACTTGAACAGCATTCTGGAATGAAGAATGTTCGATTTCCAGGAGTCCACTGTATATTATGAAATGTTTCGAATGAATACGCAGGGTAATGCTCACTCAACAAGAAACAAAGCCTGACTGACTCAGAACGCGTGGGACGCTTTGTGTGGGCGCAGGCAGGAGGACACATTCAGTATGGCGAACTGACAAAAACCGAGATGAACAAAAACTGGGACAACATTTTGACGAAAAAGTCAGTCGAAAACTAAATCTGACAAAAACCAGGGCAAACAAAAACCGAGGTTCCACTGTACTTACTGAGACATAAGACCACAAAATTGGCGCTGGATGCTCACCTGACGGCAAAATGGAGTCCCGGCGAACTGATGAAAACCGAGGTGAACAAAAACTGGGACAACATTTTGACGAAAAAAGTCGTCAAAAACTAAATTTGACGAAAACCAGGGCAAACAAAAACCGAGGTTCCACTGTACTTACTGAGACATAAGACCACAAAGTTGGCACTGGATGCTCACCTGACGGCAAAAATTGAGTCCTGCCGCTCTAAGAAGTGTTGCCGATGTACAGTGGACCCCGCTATTCGAACTTAATCCATTCCAGGAGCTAGTTCTCAACGCGAAATGTTCGAGTGGCGATTTAATTTTCCCATAAGAAATAATGGAAATACAATTAATCCGTTCCTGCTGTCAGGAGGCATGACAAAATAGTACTTCACTGTGAAGCTATTATCAACTCGACAGCTTATTTATCTATCACAATTCATCTAATATGACATAATAAACAATATAAATAACATAAAAACCTGATATACACTCTAGAATGATTAAAATATGTATGTCATTACGAATGTGGTGGCTGGGAAGGATGGTGGTGGCGGGCATTCTCGCTACAGCTGTGAAAACATATTCCCATTCTTTCCTCCTTCAGACGTGTTAGTATAAGAGAAAACGGAGTTTGTAATGCATTAGATCACTTCCAGTCAGCTTCAAGGAATGAACAGAAATCGTACGTGTCACGCTGGTAACAGCAACAACAACTGGTTTGTTTACAAAACTCCCTCCCGAACCTTCAATTAATCTTGTTTACTCACCACTGCCTCTACTACCACTGCCTCTACCACCACTGCCTCTCACCACTGCCTCTACCACCACTGCCTCTCACCACTGCCTCTCACCATTGCCTCTCACCACTGCCTCTACACCACCACTGCCTCTACCACCACTGCCTCTACCTCCACTGCCTCTCACCACTGCCTCAACAACCACTGCCTCAACCACCACTGCCTCAACCACCACTGCCTCAACCACCACTGCCTCAACCACCACTGCCTCAACCACCACTGCCTCAACCACCACTGCCTCAACCACCACTGCCTCTCACCACTGCCTCTACCACCACTGCCTCAACCACCACTGCCTCTACCACCACTGCCTCTACCACCACTGCCTCTACCACCACTGCCTCTCACCACCACTGCCTCTCACCACTGCCTCTACCTCCACTGCCTCTACCTCCACTGCCTCTACCTCCACTGCCTCTACCTCCACTGCCTCTACCACCACTGCCTCTACCACCACTGCCTCTACCACCACTGCCTCTACCACCACTGCCTCTACCACCACTGCCTCTACCACCACTGCCTCTACCACCACTGCCTCTACCACCACTGCCTCTACCACCACTGCCTCTACCACCACTGCCTCTACCACCACTGCCTCTACCACCACTGCCTCACACTTAATGAACAAACTCCAAACAATTATAATTAAGTGTGAAATGTCTGGATGAGCGTGCAGGGTATTGTTCTCTCGAGTGTAAACAACGAGGGACTGGCTCTCCAAGCGCCTGGGCGGACAGGTGATGGACACACTTGTTCGAATCGTGATATTTTGTTTGCATGACGATATCGATTTTCTTGTTCTAATGACGATTTGTTCAACTGCCAAGCCGTTCGAATAGCGGGGGGAGTTCACTGTACCTTTTTTCCTCTATTTTTAATTTACGTATATAATTTTTATATTCTGATAATTGCAATTTGTAATAGTTCTTGTGATGTCATAGCCAATGTTTGTTCTGACACTAATACATATTAGATACTGAAATAGTACTCAGTCACAAACACACTGACAGGTGAACATTTTCACCTGCCTTGGTCACCTACTATTGTCTAGAAGTACGTATATACAAAGTATTTATAGGTCCCAGCAATGTTTTAGACATTTTTTTTTATTAACACATCAGCCGATTCCCACAAAGGCAGGGTGGCCCGAAAAAGAAAAACTTTCATCATTCACTCCATCACTGTCTTGCAAGAGGGGTGCTTTACACTTTTGTCACAACTGGCTTGCGATCTCTATTTTGTGATCATATTTGCACCTTTCGCAACAACAGCTTCCTTGATTTTATTTCCCTTGACCACAATGGTAGCGATGGTTGAATAGGCTTTTCCATACAGTCTGGCCAGCTCAGCGATACGCACTCCACTTTCATATTTTGCTATTATCTCCTTCAGTTCTACCGTATTTCTCAGCCTCATTACCACAGGGCTGGCACTAAGAGCTTTCTTTGGACCCATTGTGGCTCATTTAGCAGTTGCAAGCACTAAAAACAATGGAGTAATGACAAAATGTATGGTATGAATGCGTGGGTGGCGGGGGTGGCGCTCACTCGCTGGTAAACAATGACACAATGACACTGGATGGCGCGCTGTGCCGTTCCAGGGCACGTGTATGCGTCCAAGACGAATAGCGTATTCCGAGCGGATCATCGTATAGAGCCATTATTTTTACGGTAAAATGTATCGCTACCCGAATTTAGCGTAATCCAACGCCATCGTAATCCGGGGGTCCACTGTATCATGGAAATACCCAGATAACTGCAATCAAGTCTCTGTCCCAGACTTCCGCTTGGCCGATGTCATGGGACTGAGAAATTACATGGGTGGGCTAAATTGGGATGACCTGACTATGGATCAGGTAGGTGGTGTTGGTTGCCAATACCACATGTTTCAGAGCATAGTGCTAGCTGCCCAGTCAACTTTTGTTCCGAGTAGGGAAATTAGATCTAACAAAAATTATCCCAAATGGATAAACAATACATTAAAACATCTCACTGGTCAAAAGAGAGGCACACATAGGCGTATCAAAAGAGGGGATGGGCAGTTAAGAAATCAATATATTCAATTAAAGAGAGAAATAAAAAAAAGGAATAAGAAAAGCAAAAAGGGATTACGAGGCTAAAGTTGCAAGGGATTCGAAGACTAACCCAAAAGGGTTCTTTCAGGTATACAGAAGTAAGATTAGGGACAAGATAGGCCCACTTAAGAGTAACTCAGGTCCGATCACTGACAGTGATAAGGAAATGTGTGAACTTTTCAACACTTACTTCCTCTCAGTTTTTACTCAGGAAGATACTAGTGAAATTCTAGAAATAATAAATTATGTAAAACAGGACGATAATAAACTATGCACGATTGGGTAACTAGTGACATGGTCCTCAAACAAATAGAGAAATTAAAACCTAACAAATCCCCAGGTCCTGATGAACTGTTTGCAAGGGTTTTAAAGGACTGTAAAGAGGAACTTAGCATAACTTTAGCTAATCTTTTCAATATATCACTGCAAACTTGCATATTGCCAGACAAGTGGAAAATGGCAAATGTAATACCTATTTACAAGGCAGGTGACAGGTTCTTAGCTTCGAACTATAAACCAATAAGCCTTACCTCCATAATGGGAAAATTTACCGAATCAATAATTGCCAAGGCAATTTGTAGCCATCTTGAAAGGCATAAATTGATTAATGAATCTCAGCACGGTTTTACAAAGGGGCATTCCTGTCTTAAGAATTTACTAACTTTTTTCACTAAGGTATTTGAGGAGGTAGATCATGGTATTGAATATGATATTGTGTATATGGACTTCAGTAAGGCTTTCGATAGAGTTCCACATCAGAGGCTATTGAGGAAATTTAAGGCACACGAAATAGAAGAAATTTTTTCCTGGGTAGAGGCATGGTTAACAAATAGGCAGCAGAGTTTGCATAAATGGGGAAAAATCAGAATGGGGTCACTTCACAAGCAGTGTTCCACAGGGGTCAGTGTTGGGCCCCTTGTTCACAATTTACATAAACGACAAAGATGAGGGAATAAATAGCAACATAAGCAAATTTGCTGATGACACCAAAATAGGCCATCCAATTCATTCTAATGAGGACAATAGAGTACTCCAGGATGATTTGAATAGACTGATGCAGTGGTCGGAGAAGTGGCAGATGCAATTTAATATAGACAAATGCAAAGTTCTAAATGTTAGACAGGAAAATAACCATGCCACATATAAACTAAATAATGTAGATCTTAATATTACTGATTGCAAAAAGGATTTAGGAGTTCTGGTTAGCAGTAATCTGAAACCAAGACAACAGTGCATAAGTGATCGCAATAAAGCTAACAGAATCCTTGGCTTCATATCAAGAAGTATAAATAATAGAAGTCCAGAGGTTGTTCTTCAACTCTATATATCTTTGGTTAGGCCTCATCTAGATTATGCTGCATAGTTCTGGTCACCATATTACAGAATGGATATAAATGCACTGGAAAATGTACAAAGGAGGATGACAAAGTTGATCCCATGTATCAGAAATCTTCCCTATGAGGATAGACTGAGGGCCCTGAATCTGCACTCTCTAGAAAGGCGTAGAATTAGGGGGATATAACTGAGGTACATAAATGGAAAATGGGAATTATTAAAGGGGATGTAAATAGTGTGCTAAAAATATCTAGCCTAGACAGGACTCGCAGCAATGGCTTTAAGTTGGAAAAATTCAGATTCAGGAAGGATATAGGAAAGCACTGGTTTGGTAATAGAGTTGTGGATGAGTGGAACAAACTCCTGAGTACCGTTATAGAAGCTAAGACGTTGTGTAGTTTTAAAAATAAGTTAGATAAATACATGAGTGATTGTAAGTGGGTGTGAGTTGGACCTGACTAGCTTGTGCTACTAGGTCAGATGCCATGCTCCTTCCTTAAGTGAATGTGACCTGACCTGACTAGGTTAAGGTATTGGCTTAAGCCGGTGGGAGAATTGGACCTGCCTCGCATGGACCAGTAGGCCTGCTACAGTGTTCATTCTTTTTTATGTTCTTCTTAATGAGTGTACTATATGTGCATTTTACTTTTTGTTGTTTTTTTAATACCTAGTTCTATTGCTAACTTATGTTAGTGTAAACTTGTTATCTAGCATTTATATGCATTTATAAGTGGAAAAAAAAAAAGGGTGTTCCACTTTACGGCCGTAGCCTGAAACCTAACATGCAGTATAAGTGGGGCCCTACTCTGAGTGTGTGTGTGTACTCACCTAGCTGTGGTTGCAGGGGTCGAGTCACAGCTCCTGGCCCCGCCTCTTCACTGGCCGCTACTGGGTCACTCTACCCGCTCCATGAGCTTTAACATACCTCTCCTTAAAGCTATGTATGGATCCTGCCTCCACTACATCACTTCCCAGACTATTCCACTTCCTGACATCCCTGTGGTTCATCTGAGTCTTCAACTTCCAACTGTGACCCCTTGTTGATGTGTCCCATCTCTGGAACATTCTGTCTCTGTCCACCTTGTCGATTCCTCTCACTATTTTATATGTCGTTATCATATCACCTCTATCTCTCCTGTCTTCCAGTGTCGTCAGGTTGATTTCCCGTAACCTCCTCATAGGACATACCCTTAGCTCTAGCACTATTCTTGTTGCAAACCTTTGCACTTTCTCTAGTTTTCTTACATGCTTGGCTAGGTGAGGGTTCCAAACTGGCGCTGCATACTCCAGTATGGGCCTAACGTACACAGTGCACAGGGTCCTGAATGACTCCTTATTAAGATGTCGGAATGCTGTTCTTAGGTTTGCCAGGCGTCCATATGCTGCAGCAGTTATTTGGTTGATGTGCGCCTCAGGAGATGTGCCTGGTGTTATACTCACCCCAAGATCCTTTTCCTTGAGTGAGGTTTGTAAGCTGTTAGTTGTGTGTACTCACCTAATTGTGGTTGCAGGGGTCGGGACTCAGCTCCTGGCCCCGCCTCTTCGCTGTCCGCTACTGGGTCTCTGCTCTCCCTGCTCCATGAGCTTTATCATAAGTTGTCTTAAAACTATGTATGGTTCCTGCCTCCACTATATCTTTCTCTAGACTATTCCACTTCCTGACTACTCTGTGGCTGAAGAAATGCTTCCTAACATCCCTTTGACTCATCTGAGTCTTCAGCTTCCAGTTGTGTCCCCTTGTTTCTGTGTTCCCTCTCTGGAACATCCTGTCACTGTCTACCTTGTCAATTCCCCGCAGTATTTTTTATGTCGTTATCATGTCTCCTCTGACCCTTCTTTCCTCCAGTGTTGTTAGTCCTATTTCCCTCAACCTTTCTTCATAGGACAGACCCCTGAGTTGTGGAACTAGCCTTGTCGCAAACCTTTGCACTTTCTCTAGTTTCTTTACATGCTTGACCAGGTGTGGGTTCCAGACTGGTGCTGCATATTCTAGTATGGGCCTGACGTACACGGTGTACAGTGTCTTGAACGATTCCTTGTTTAGGTAACGGAACGCTAATCTTAGGTTTGCCAGTCGCCCATATGCTGCCGCAGTTATCTGGTTGATGTGTGCCTCCGGAGACGTGCTTGGCGTTATACTCACCCCAAGGTCTTTCTCCTTTGCCGAGGTTTGTAGCCTTTGTCCGCTTAGCCTGTACTCTGTCAGCGGTCTTCTTTGCCCTTCTCCGATCTTCATGACTTTGCATTTGGTGGGATTGAATTCGAGAAGCCAGTTGCTAGACCAGATGTCAAGCTTGTCCAGGTCTGTTTGAAGTCCCGCTTGGTCCTCTTCCGATGTGATTCTCCTCATTAATTTCACATAATCTGCGAACAGACACACTTCTGAGTCTATCCCATCCGTCATGTCGTTTACATATACCAAGAATAACACTGGTCCTAGGACTGACCCCTGCGGTACGCCGCTCGTCACAGGCGCCCACTGTGATACCTCATCACGCACCATGATCCGTTGTTGCCTCCCTGTGAGGTATTCCCTGATCCATTCCAGTGCCCTTCCTGTTATACATGCTTGTTCTTCCAACTTCTTTACTAATCTCAAGTGAGGAACTGTGTCGAAGGCCTTCCTGCAGTCCAGGAAAATGCAATCAACCCACCCTTCTCTCTCTTGCCTTACCTCTGTTACTTTTTCATAGAACTCTAGGAGGTTTGTTACACAGGATTTGCCTTCCCGGAATCCGTGCTGTCTGGTGTTTATTATCCTGTTCAGCTCGAGGTGCTCCACCATTCTTTTCCTGATGATTTTCTCCAGGACTTTGCACACTATACATGTAAGTGACACCGGTCTATAGTTTAGTGCCTCTTTTCTGTCCCCTTTTTTGAAGATGGGGACTACATTGGCCTTCTTCCATACCTCAGGTATCTGCCCATTTTCAAGGGATGTGTTGAATATTATGGTAAGTGGCACACTCAGTACCTCAGCTCCTTCCCGAAGAACCCACGGGGAGATATTGTCCGGACCCATCGCCTTTGAGGTATCAAGGTCACTGAGTAACTGCTTCACCTCCTCCTCAGTTGTGTGTATGCCCTCTAGCATTTGATACATCCCTTGTTGGTGATGCACCCCGTCCTGTCTACCCAGCTGCCTTCCTTCCTGCACTGTGAATACTTCCTTAAACCTCAAGTTGAGCTCCTCACATACCTCTTGATCATTGCTTGTGAGTTCCCCATCTTCTCTCCTCAGCCTTATCACCTGGTCTTTAACTGTTGTCTTCCTTCTGATGTGACTGTACATCAGCTTCGGGTCGGACGTAACTTTCAATGCTATGTCGTTTTCGTACTGTTTCTGGGCCTCCCTCCATACCTGTGCATACTCGTTTCTAGCTCTTCTACTACTCTCTTTGTTTACTTGGGTTCACAAAGAGAGTAGTAGAAGAGCTAGAAACGAGTATGCAATGAGTATGTGTGTGTGTGAGTGTGTGTGTGTGTGTGTGTGTGTGTGTGTGTGTACTCATCTAGTTGTGGTTGCAGGGGTTGAGTCACAGCTCCTGGCCCCGCCTCTTCACTGGCCGCTACTCAGTCACTGTACCCACTCCATGAACTTTATCATACCTCTCCTTAACCCTTTCAGGGTCCATGCCGTAGTTCTACGGCTTTGAGTTCAGGGTCCAAACCGTAGTTCTACGTCATGAGCTCAGCTCACTCAGATAAGCTGTGAGCGGTAAATTTGGGCCTGGATATGAGAATACATCTATGTAGTAAGTGTGCACCACATAAAACAAATCCTGCAGCACACAGTGCATAATGAGAGAAAAAAACTGAAACCGTAATTTTCAATTAAAACAGCGACTTTGCAGTGTTTTTCCGTGTACTTTTTATAGTTGTATTTGCGATTTCTTGATCTCATTTGATAGAATGGAAGATATATTACAGATATAGAGATGATTTTGATTGGTTTTAGTATTGGAAATGGCTTGAAACTGAGCTCAAAGTAGCGGAAATGTTAAATTTTTGCCGATGTTCCAGAGTAATCAAATGACCTCACACGTCTAATACGTGCCAGCTGGTGGGTCTAATATACGTTCACAAAATGTGGTGATATTATTTGTACAATTATTACAATATTGCATAACAGTAAATCTTCCATTTTTTGGTTTGAATAAAAATTCATTATGTGAATAAAAAATAAAAATGGAATTCATTTGTAAAGACTGAAAACGTAACTAATGAACAGAGAAAATGATAGTTTAGTGACAGGAATGCCTGCATTGTTTATTCTGCACCCTATTTTGAAATTGGAATATTTTGAACCGAGTTAAATTGGCTAAATTACCAATTTCCAATCACTTTATTTTGTAGTTGAAACAGTTGACTGGGCGATTTCTTGTGTTCAATCGATAGAATAGAAGTAATACTAGTGAAATAACAAAGAATTTGGTCGACTGGAATAATGTAATTGGCCTAAAATGGGAGTCAAAGTTGGCAAAATCACCAATGTAGTCTACAATTAAATAGTCCTAAGAATGCCCGCAATGCACAGCATATTAGGGGCTTTTGGCATGTACATCTCATTAATACCTATGTATCATGTCTACCCAACTATGTATCATTGTACCATGTCTAAATAAAGTATTATTATTAATATTATTATTATTATTATTATTATCATCGCTGATGCATCAAAATTCGCGAGCATTAATTTCGTCAATTTTCAATCAAATTTCGTACTTTTTGTTTTATTACCTTCAGAAAAAGATTCTCTACCATTTCATAAGAAAAAATAATTTTTTTTTTTAAATTCTTGGACACTGATGCACCCTTCCAAAAATGGCCTTGGACAATGAAAGGGTTAAAGCTGTGTGTGTGTGTGTGTATATATAT
>WNWK01056696.1:0-10940 GCA_009830355.1 Cherax destructor
CGTGTCCGGGGGGGGGAAACGCGTGTCCGTGTGGGTGAAATACGTGTCTGTTGATACACGTGTCCGTGTGAATGATACGCGTTTTTTGGTGGGTGAAACGTGTCCGGGGGGTGATACACGTGTCCTTAAATAACCGTATCCGTGTGGGTGATACACGTGTCCGTGTGGGTGATCCCGTGTCCGTGTGGGTGATACACGTGTCCGTGTAAATGAAGCGTATCCGTGTGGGTGATACAGGACCTCTGGGTGATCCCTTTTCCGTGTGGGTGATACACGTCCGTGGGATGATACACGTGTCCGTGTGGGTGATACACGTGCCCGTTTGGGTGATACGCGTGTCCGTGGGGTGATACCTGCCCGGGGGTGGGTGATCCCGTCCGTGTGGATGATCCCGTGTCCGTGTGGATGATCCCGTCCGTGTGGGTGATACACGTCCTTGGATGAAAATTCCGTGTGGGTGATACACGCCCGTGTGGGTGATACGTCCGTGTGGGTATACCCCTTTCCGTGTGCGTGATCGTGTCCGTGGGGTGATCCCGTCCGTGGGATATAACGTGTCCGTGTGGGTGATACCGTGTCTGTGGGGTATACGTGTCCGTGTGGTGATACACGTCCGTGTGGGTGATCCCTGTCCGTGTGGGTGATCCCGTGTCCGTGTGGGTAAACACTTTCCGTGTGGGTGATACACGTGTCCGTGGGTGTACGTGTCCGTGTGGATGATACACGTGTCCGTGGGGTGATCCCGTGTCCGTGTGGGTGATACACGTGTCCGTGGGGTGATACACGTGTCCGTGTGGGTGATACCGTGTCCATGGGGTGATACGTGTCCTGTGGTGATACACGTGTCCGTGTGGGTACGTGTCCGGGGATGATCCCGGGACCGTCTGGGTATACGTGCCCGTGTGGGTGAAAACGTGTCCGTGGGGTGATCCCGTGTCCGTGTGGGTGATACACTTCCGTGTGGTGCCCCGTGTCCGTGTGGATGATACACGTGACCGTATGGGTGATACCGTGTCCGTGTGGGGATACACGTGTCCGTGTGGGTGATACGTGTCCGTGTGGGTATACACGTGTCCGTGTGGGTGATCCCGTGCCCGTGTGGTGATCGTGACCGTCTGGGTATCACTGCCGTGTGGGTGATACACGTGTCCGTGTGGGTGATACACGTGTCCGTGTGGGTGATACACGTGTCCGTGTGGGTGATACACTTCCGTGTGGATGATACACGTGACCGTCTGGGGATACACGTGCCCGTGGGGATACACGTGTCCGTGTGGGTGATACACGTGTCCGTGTGGGTGATCACGTGTCCGTGTGGGTGATCCCGTGTCCATGTGGGTGATCCTGCCCATGTGGGTGTCACGTGCCCGGTGGGTGATACACGTGTCCGGGGGGGTGTTACGGTCCGTGTGGGTGATACCGTGTCCGTGTGGGTGATACACGTGTCCGTGGGGGGGATCCCGTGTCCGTGTGGGTATACATGTCCGTGGGGTGATACATGATTCAGTGTGTATGTGTGTGTCTCACCTTTTGTGGTTGCAGGGGTCGTTAAGCTCCGGGCCCCCCCTCTCCACGATCCTACTAAATCCTCTCCCTGCTCCATGAGCTTTATCATACCTCGTCTTAAAACAATGCATGGTTCCTGTCCCCATTACATCACTTTCCGATTATTCCACTTCCACAACTCTATGACTGAAAAATACTTTTCCCTGTGACTCATCTGGTCTTCCCTTTCCCAAATTTTGACCCTTGTTTCTTTTCCCCTCTCTGGAAAATTCTGTCTGTGTTCACCTTTCAATTCCTCCCCAGTACGTATTTTATATGTCGTCATCATGTCTCCCCCAATCCTCCCGTCCGTCCCGGGCGATTTCCCTTAACCTTTTTCGAAGGACATTACCCTAAGCTCTAGGACTAGTCTTGTTGCAAACCTTTGCACTTTTTTTAATTTCTTGGCATGCATGAAGGTGTGGGTTCCGAACTGGTGCTGCATCTCCAGTATGGGCCTGACGTACACAGTGTACAGTGTCTTGAACGATTCCTTTCTGAGGTATCAGAAAGCTATAATTATGTTTGCTAGGGGCCCCTGCTGCAGCAGTTATTTGGGTGATGTGCGCCTCAGGAGATGTGCTCGGGAATATACTCACCCCAAGATCCTTTTCCTTAGTGAGTGTGTAATACATGTATTGCGTGTGTCTGAGGTGGGGATACAAATGTCCGTGTGGTTGGTGGGGTGTCTTGTTTATTGAGAAGTACCAAGATCATTTGTTGGGGAACTATACAACAAATCTCACGCACATTTGCCTGCTAGTAGTTTTAGAACTATATATATATATATATATATATATATATATATATATATATATATATATATATATATATATATATATATATATATATATATATATATATGCGTGCCGTTTTGGTAAAACTGGTCAATTAGAAAAACTTTTAAAAAATTTAAATCCTTTCTAAAATTTTCTCTTATACGTTTAAAGATATATATTTTTCATTTATGTTAATGAAAAATTTATAATTTTGTACCAAGAGAAACTTTGAAAGCCTACTAACCTTATTACAACAAGCCTTTTTTAAATTGCCTAACCCAAAATAAATATATTTTAGATACGTTAAATTAATTTAATAATAAAAAACACAATAAATTTTTTTTTTCGTTATGTTCAGAATGTTTTTTGGAAATTTTTGAATCACAAATTTTCACTTGTCTTATATGGCAAGAAGGGGGTTCTATTTAACCAAAACCAAGTTTTCCCAAAACGGCACGACATATATATACTGGAGAGGGAAGTACAGTGCCGGCACTCTGAAGGGGGGTTGTTAATGTTGCATTTTTGGGGGAGTGTAAAAGGGGAAAAGGATGGGTAATGATGAAATTTTTTTCTTTGTCGGGCCACCTCTTCAAATTTTGGGACCCATAGCCTCAAAGGGATAAAAAGGTTCAAGGAAGAATATTTGGATTTCTTCCTGAAGCCATTTAATTTCCCCCTTCCAATACCCCCCCATCTTTCATTTTTTTTTTTTTTTTAAAAAGGTATATTTTTTAAAAAATATGGTACAAAAAGATTTAAGAGATACATTGTTGATATAAAGATGACATATACAGTACACGAGGTGGAGAGATACCTGTCTAGTACATATTGTTACATGTTTGTCACTGATTATAATCAAAAAACTCACCCCCCCTCAGAGCGGGGGCTCCCCCGAATACAGCATGCATTACCTCTCTGAACAGCAGCGCTGAGTCGCTGGAACAGAAAACTAGCTCCCCCCGGGGCCCCAGTTACCCTTTGTGTTTTTGCCCGCCCTTGAGGAACTTAGATGCACTCTTTCCCTGAGCCAAGGGTCCGAGCCAGGGAACAAACATATAATGATGGGCAAGTTCTCCATATTTTCCCGACTTTGGGACTCCTAAGGTGGCAGCCCCCCTCCTTCCTCCTGGTGTATTGGAGATAGGCATCAGCCAAGGTAGATGCACAGTGTATTCCCCACACCACCTGCTTGCCGTCTGTCCAGGTTTAAAAGGGTGATACCATCGGACCTTTTCCTGCCATCAGATCCATAGTTGGGGTCCCCCGTCGCTGGGCCCCCGGTTTGGAGGCTCCTTTGATAAGATTAACCTCTTCATGCTTGAATTTTTCCTTCGGATTTACACAAAAACCTTGATCCCCTAATGGCCTGCTGCTTCACTGCCAAAATACACCGTGTTCGGCGAAATGGGGCGGCAAGGGGGCAACACCAATGAGATGGTCTGTGGGTCAGGAGGCCAAGGCTGAATTAACACCAAAACAGAAAGTCCCCATGATGAGCTTTTTGCAGGAGGGGGTCTATCCTTCCTGAAAGTCTGAGGCAGGAGGCCTATTCTCTACTTTGGGCCTCCCAGTGAAACTGTTTGTAGTTGTTGGGGGGCAGGCTGGTTTCAAACCCATTGATTTAATCCTGGCTCCATCGACGAACTTTTGGCATGGATTCCAATCTTGTCCCTAAGAGTTCAGGAAAACTCGCTGCTACAAGCCCCGGTGCAAGATGAAGACAGGAAAGATAGAGCAATCGAGATGACTTGCGGACACCAATGCCTCCTAGTCTGACTGGGAGTGTGCTTGGTCCCCTGCCCATCTTCTGAGTAAGTTAAGTACTTTCGTCAAGATTTGCCTCAGGATACTGTCATATTCGTGCAGTATAGGGTTATCATATGAAGGAGCACATCTTAAGAAATATGTCAACCTGGGCTAAAGATTTTGTGAGAAGGACAAGGCATCATGGGGCAAAATTGCCTATTCTTTTTCCATTCTCTTCAATTCTTCCAGTTTCTTCCTGAAATTGTCATGGCATCGTTTCCCCAGAGGTGCTCCAAGCAAGACACTATTTGTAGGAGCAATGACTGTTGCTCCTGGTAGTTTTTTATATCACTGCATCTATCCTTGTTGATTATGAGATGATTTCACATTTGGATGGATTCAGGATGGCCCATTTCCTGTCCCCGTGTCATCACCTGTGTAAGATCATCAGAAGGGGGCTCCTTTGTACCTGCTAGTGTGCCATCATCCAGGAACCAGATGTTTAGTTCACTGGTCAGTCTGACTGTGATTTCCCCAACTGTTATACAGAAGAGAAATGGTGCGAGAGGTTCCTTGCTGGACACCCTCTGATGATGTATTTCATGCTTCCAAACAGGAGCATTGATTCCTTCTTTTATATATATATATATATATATATATATATATATATATATATATATATATATATATATATATATATATATATTACGGTTCTATTTCTAACGGTTATTACCATAGTTGTCCACGTGATCACCAACCTCTGCCCATGTATCCTTCGTTAGCCAATCATAGGCCGGGACGACTAGGGGGTCGCCACCCTGATAGGCAGTGCAGATGGATGTAGGTCTAGACCTCGGCTCCCATATCTCTGCCTCAATTCGCTACCATCCAAGCTCATCTTTAATATATTACCAAATCTACGCAAGAACCCCCAAATATATATATATATATATATATATATATATATATATATATATATATATATATATATATATATCATTGTAACCACTAACGAGTGGTATTTAATCAATAACAACATTGACTAAAGGGCTCAACCCTTGTTGTTATGGCCTGCCTCATGATGAGCAAAAATTCCATGATGCTCTGTCCCACAGGACCACCTTCAAAGATCATGCACCCAGCAGAGATAAATGTTGCCCATGATCCGAGGACATACGATGATGTGGCTGCCTCAGGTTAATTTCATTCTACTCCCGTTTGGGTACTAGCCTCCACAAGCAGTTTTATATCATTGTAACCACGAACAGTGGCATTTAATCAATAACAACACTGCGACTAGCCGAGGGGAAAAACCCCTTGTTTTGACCCGCCTCGTGTAGGATTGGGTGGTCGAGTGGGTTGGGGGTGTGGTAAATTTTCGCTCACCATAATTAAAACAACATGGGTTCGAGCCCTCAAACCCCTGGGGAGAAACTAGAGCCACATGGGGTCCCAGAAACATGTGGGCTAAGATGATGGAGGTGATACTGGAAAACCTCATGTCCAACACGTAAGGGACACTCCAAGAGAGAGGGGAGGAGAAACCAGCAAGACTGGACCTAATATTCACCTTGGTTTGCAAATATTAGGACATCACACATGAAAGACCCCTCAGGGCCAGTGATCACGTGGATCGAGCTTCCCAATAATAGTAGGGTTACAAGTGGAAAGGAAGCAGGAAGGGCAGGACGAAGGCCAAACACGGGGGACTACACAGGCATGAAGAATTTCCCGCAGCCGCACAAGTGTATTCCGCAGCCGCACAAGTGTATTCCGCAGCCGCACAAGTGTATTCCGCAGCCGCACAAGTGTATTCCGCAGCCGCACAAGTGTATTCCGCAGCCGCACAAGTGTATTCCGCAGCCGCACAAGTGTATTCCGCAGCCGCACAAGTGTATTCCGAGCCGGACAAGTGATATTCCGCAGCCGGACAAGTGTATTCCGGCCACAAGTGTATTCCGCAGCCGCACAAGTGTATTCCGCAGCCGCACAAGTGTATTCCGCAGCCGCACAAGTGTATTCCGCAGCCGCACAAGTGTATTCCGCAGCCGCACAAGTGTATTCCGCAGCCTCACAAGTGTATTCCGCAGCCGCACAAGTGTATTCCGCAGCCGCACATGTGTATTCCGCAGCCGCACAGTGTATTCCGCAGCCGCACAAGTGTATTCCGCAGCCGCACAAGTGTATTCCGCAGCCTCACAAGTGTATTCCGCAGCCTCACAAGTGTATTCCGCAGCCTCACAAGTGTATTCCGCAGCCTCACAAGTGTATTCCGCAGCCTCACAAGTGTATTCCGCAGCCCACAAGTGTATTCCGCAGCCTCA
Source organism: Cherax destructor (assembly GCA_009830355.1). Classification (NCBI taxonomy): domain Eukaryota; kingdom Metazoa; phylum Arthropoda; class Malacostraca; order Decapoda; family Parastacidae; genus Cherax; species Cherax destructor. Next base: position 6,398 of record WNWK01056696.1, read on the forward strand.
CAAGTGTATTCCGCAGCCTCACAAGTGTATTCCGCAGCCTCACAAGTGTATTCCGCAGCCACACAAGTGTATTCCGCAGCCTCACAAGTGTATTCCGCAGCCACACAAGTGTATTCCGCAGCCTCACAAGTGTATTCCGCAGCCTCACAAGTGTATTCCGCAGCCGCACAAGTGTATTCCGCAGCCGCACAAGTGTATTCCGCAGCCGCACAAGTGTATTCCGCAGCCCACAAGTGTATTCCGCAGCCCACAAGTGTATTCCGCAGCCACACAAGTGTATTCGCAGCCCACAAGTGTATTCCGCAGCCTCACAAGTGTATTCCGCAGCCCAAGTGTATTCCGCAGCCCACAAGTGTATTCCGCAGCCGCACAAGTGTATTCCGCAGCCGCACAAGTGTATTCCGCAGCCGACTAGTGTATTCCGCAGCCCACAAGTGTATTCCGAGCCGCACAAGTGTATTCCGCAGCCGCACAGTGTATTCCGCAGCCCACAAGTGTATTCCGCAGCCGCACAAGTGTATTCCGAGCCTCACAAGTGTATTCCGCAGCCCACAAGTGTATTCCGCAGCCTCACAAGTGTATTCCGCAGCCGCACAAGTGTATTCCGCAGCCTCACAAGTGTATTCCGCAGCCTCACAAGTGTATTCCGCAGCCCACAAGTGTATTCCGCAGCCCACAAGTGTATTCCGCAGCCGCACAAGTGTATTCCGCAGCCTCACAAGTGTATTCCGCAGCCCACAAGTGTATTCCGCAGCCCACAAGTGTATTCCGCAGCCGCACAAGTGTATTCCGCAGCCGCACAGTGTATTCCGCAGCCCACAAGTGTATTCCGCAGCCCACAAGTGTATTCGCAGCCGCACAAGTGTATTCTGCAGCCCACAAGTGTATTCCGCAGCCGCACAAGTGTATTCCGCAGCCTCACAAGTGTATTCCGCAGCCCACAAGTGTATTCCGCAGCCGCACAAGTGTATTCCGCAGCCGGACAGTGTATTCCGCAGCCCACAAGTGTATTCCGAGCCGCACAAGTGTATTCGCAGCCACAAGTGTATTCGCAGCGCAAGTGTATTCCGCAGCCACAAGTGTATTCCGCAGCCCACAAGTGTATTCCGCAGCCCACAAGTGTATTCCGCAGCCGCACAGTGTATTCCGCAGCCGCACAGTGTATTCCGCAGCCGGACAAGTGTATTCCGCAGCCGACAAGTGTATTCCGCAGCCGCACAAGTGTATTCTGCAGCCGCACAAGTGTATTCCGCAGCCGCAAGGTATTCCGCAGCCGCACAAGTGTATTCCGCAGCCGACTAGTGTATTCCGCAGCCCACAAGTGTATTCCGCAGCCGCACAAGTGTATTCCGCAGCCGCACAAGTGTATTCCGCAGCCGCGAAGTGTATTCCGCAGCCTGCAGTGTATTCCGCAGCCGCTCAAGTGTATTCCGAGCCTCACAAGTGTATTCCGCAGCCGCAGTGATTCGCAGCGCTAAGTGTATTCCGCAGCGCAGTGTATTCCGCAGCCGAAAGTGTATTCGCAGCCGCCAAGTGTATTCACGAGCGCACAATGTGTATTCTGCAGCCGAATGTGTATTCCGCAGCGCACATGTGTATTCGCAGCGCAATGTATTCCGCAGCCGCAAGTGTATTCGCATCCGCACAGAGGAACGATCCCAGGCACTGTGTATTCCGTCAGTCGTGTGTATTCAGCAGGCCGACAGGTGTATTCAGTGACGACAGTGTGTATTCAGCCAGGTGATCCCAGGATGTGTATTCCGCAGTCACAACGATCCACAGCCTGTGTATTCACAGGACATGATTCAGGCGTGTGTATTCGGAGGAACTACAGGTGTGTGTATTCAGGAGGAACGATACGAGGTTGTGTATTCAGGAGGAACGATACAGGTGTGTATTGCAGGAGGAACATACATGTGTATTCGGAGGAACATACGGTGTGTGTATTACAGGAGGAAGATACAGGTGTGTGTATTCGGAGGGACGATACAGGTGTGTATTCAGAGGAACGATACAGGTGTGTGTATTCAGAGGAACGATACGGGGTGTATTCAGGAGGAACTACAGGTGTGTGTATTGCAGAGGAACGATACAGGTGTGTGTATTCGGAGGAACGATACAGGGTGTATTGCAGGCAGGTATTACGAGTACGAGGTGTGTATTGCAGGAGGAACGAACAGGTGTGTTCTGCAGGAAAGATACAGGTGTGTATTCAGGAGGAACGATACGGTGTGTATTCGCAGGAACGATACAGTGTGTATTGCAGGAGGAACGATACGGGTGTGTATTCAGAGGAACGTACAGGTGTGTATTCCAGGAGGAACGACAGGTGTGTGTATTGCAGGAGGAACGATACGAGGTGTAGTGTATTGCAGGAGGAAGATACAGGGGTATTCAGAGGAACGATACAGGAAGTGTATTACAGGAGGAACGATACAGTGTGTATTTACAGGAAAGATCATTACTGACTTCAAAATAAAGAGTGTGTGTATTACAGGAGGAACGATACAGGTGTGTGTATTACAGGAGGAACGATACAGGTGTGTGTATTACAGGAGGAACGATACAGGTGTGTGTATTGCAGGAGGAACGATACAGGTGTGTGTATTACAGGAGGAACGATACAGGTGTGTGTATTACAGGAGGAACGATACAGGTGTGTGTGTTGCAGGAGGAACGATACAGGTGTGTGTGTTGCAGGAGGAACGATACAGGTGTGTGTATTGCAGTAGGAACGATACAGGTGTGTGTATTACAGGAGGAACGATACAGGGTGTGTTATTACAGGAGGAACGATACAGGTGTGTATTACAGGAGGAACGATACAGGTGTGTGTATTGCAGGAGGAACGATACAGGTGTGTGTATTACAGGAGGAACGATACAGGTGTGTGTATTACAGGAGGAACGATACAGGTGTGTGTATTGCAGGAGGAACGATACAGGTGTGTGTATTGCAGGAGGAACGATACAGGTGTGTGTATTGCAGGAGGAACGATACAGGTGTGTGTATTACAGGAGGAACGATACAGGTGTGTGTATTACAGGAGGAACGATACAGGTGTGTGTATTACAGGAGGAACGATACAGGTGGTGTATTACAGAGGAACGATACAGGTGTGTTATTGCAGGAGGAACGATACAGGTTGTGTATTGCAGGAGGAACGATACAGGTGTGTGTATTACAGGAGGAACGATACAGTTGTGTGTATTACAGGAGGAACGATACAGGTGTGTGTATTACAGGAGGAACGATACAGGTGTGTGTATTGCAGGAGGAACGATACAGGTGTGTGTATTGCAGTAGGAACGATACAGGTGTGTGTATTACAGGAGGAACGATACAGGTGTGTATATTACAGGAGGAACGATACAGGTGTGTGTGTTGCAGGAGGAACGATACAGGTGTGTGTATTGCAGTAGGAACGATACAGGTGTGTGTATTACAGGAGGAACGATACAGGTGTGTGTATTGCAGGAGGAACGATACAGGTGTGTGTATTACAGGAGGAACGATACAGGTGTGTGTATTGCAGGAGGAACGATACAGGTGTGTGTATTACAGGAGGAACGATACAGGTGTGTGTATTACAGGAGGAACGATACAGGTGTATTGCAGGAGGAACGATGCAGGTGTGTGTATTGCAGGAGGAACGATACAGGTGTGTGTATTGCAGGAGGAACGATACAGGTGTGTGTATTGCAGGAGGAACGATACAGGTGTGTGAGTGAAGCATTACGAGGAAGACACAGTAAACACCCTCATTCTACACACCTGAAGCAGACACACGTGCAGCAGACACACATGCAGCAGACACTCGTAACACATAAACAAGACACAGAAAGGAAAAGATCTATAAACATGATACATGCACGAGACACAGAAAGAAAAATATCAACTCACACGATACATGAACCAGCATGTAAGACTGTCCATCAACTGCCAGACCATCAACACCCCTCCCCCTTCCTCTTCCTCCTCCCCCTCCACATCACCTCGAGTGTGTTTACACTAGGCGGTGAGTGTTTGCTGGGCTAGATTATTTGTTTACATTGTGCTGCTCCTCTTGCACTCCCCTCTGCTACACTTACCTTGTGTAGTGTAACAATGATCTGCTGAAGGAATACTTCACGTCTGTGTTAAAGGAGAGAGAGAGAGAGAGAGAGAGAGAGAGAGAGAGAGAGAGAGAGAGTGGGAAGAAGCCGGCCACTACATCTCTGACTGTAGAAACTTGTTTGGATTGGCCTCTTGTAAGTTGCACTCTGGGCAAGCACTGTCGACACCGACACTCTGAGGCACTTCTCTCAGACTTACAAGTGGCTATGGTACAAATTTCTAGCTGATTGCAGTAAGGGGAACCCCACACTGCCTACACAATACTAGAAGGGAGATTACTTACTTGGAAAAAAAGGTGGCTATGTGTCCTGGTCTTCCTTATATATAACCCCTCCTAACACCATTGCAGTGAAGAAACTTTGTCTGCAAAAGATGGTGAAATTAGTGTCCTGTCTGCACCTCAGAGTCCCCTGGTTCCTTGGGAAGT
>WNWK01056697.1:0-10940 GCA_009830355.1 Cherax destructor
CCAAAAACCCAACCCCAATAATGTACAGTTCAAAAAATTGCCCTTTTCTAATGCTATGCTTTTAAACCCAAAATAAAATGTACAGTGTCCTATAATAAATAAAAAACCCCCCAAAAAATACATACCACAAAACCCCTGTTTTCCTAATATTGCAGTGAATACTGCATATAAAATTCGGGGGCACGGATAACAAAAAAAAAAACCCAAAGAATGAAAAAAGTCCACAAAACGTGACTAGCCCAAAATCTATAAGTAAATACGGAAAAAAAATTTACCGTGTGCACAAAAAAATCCCCCCTTTTCCCAGCCTCCTTAACCCCCGGAAACGACCTTGTTTCAGTACCATTTTGTATAAGTATAGTCCAAGACATTCATCCCCCAAAACCCCCTCCCTGTCCCCGTCGGGCCCCCAAACCCCAAAACCCTTACTCCCCCCCCCCTTCAACCCCAACCTCACACACTCCACCACACACACATCCATTCCAACACACAAAAAATCTAGACAGTCCCCCGGTCCCCCAACGGTGTCATCCGCCCCCCCCTTTTTTTCCCCCCCTATCTCCATCTCGATGCCTCTCACACCACCTACCCACTGCTCCACCAGTGCCTCTGTCACCCCTTTCATTACCTATCTTTTAAAAAAAACCCCTGCACCCAATTTTGTCCCTCTAAAAAACCCCCCCCCTCCCCCTTTTAAGTTCCTGCACAAGTGCGATATAGTCCCCCAAGCCCCCCCTTTTCCCTTCACTCTGTCCAATTTGACATGCCCCGAAGTCCACCAACATACTAATCCCCCCTATGTCAACCCCCCCAAAAACCAAGTAAAACCCCGTAAAAAGGGATACCCCCCCCAAACCTCTTAACACCCCCCCCACGACCCCATCCGGGTTTTCACAAATATACTGCAGGAGCCACCCGGCAAGCCACTTTTTGACATTTCCCGTCTTTTTCAATCCATCGAATAAATTCTCCCGGGCCCATGCCCCATGAAAAAAAAACATCGCTCTGGCCCCCCGGCAACCTCAGACCCTAACCCCCCTTCCATACCCCTTCCAGTCATATACTGGAAAAGCCTCACCTTCCACCGTCCCTCCCCAGCACCAAACCTCAAAACTGCAACACTCAACCTTTTTGGCTACGTATAACCAACAAGCCCCAAATCTCTACTCCCCCCGTTCCCCACACCCCCCCACTCCCTACTTCCGCAGCCCCCCCTTCCCCCCAGCCTCCCCCTCCCCCCCCTCCCCTTCCACACAACGTTTCACATACAAACAACAATCTCCTTTCCACCATATTAAACCAAACCTCCAGAAATTACCCTTTTCCTAACTATCTCCTTCCTGGAATTCTGTGCCCAAATAAACTTAAATACCCTGCTCTAATTTTTTAACTAACAATAAAGGAAAAATTTTTGAAATATACCTATCTTACTATATATCATGTTATTAACCGCAATAACCTCTGCCGAAACGTTAACTCCCCCGCCCTCCAACTATTCAACCGCTCCGTCACTTTTAACACATTCCTCGAATTCACCTCTCTCCCCTCATCCCTGTCCCTCTTTAAACAATACCACATATTTTCCTCTGTCCACAATTTTCCAAACCTGTCCCCCTGCCCCCCCAACCTACCTCAACAATATGGTTTAGCTCCATTGACCCTCATGCCAGTAGACCGAAAGACTAAGTGTATTCCTATGTTAACCAATCCCACCTCGTGACACACTAACACCGTCGTGTCATCTACATATCCCACCCATTTCTAACCCTATCCCTTCCCCCAACCCCTTCCCATCCCCCACAATCGAAAACGGATCCTGTAAGAAGCGGGGTCTGCGACAGACCCCTGTCGAGACCCCTTTCCATCCTAACCACCCCCCCCAACCTACCATTTTTTGCACCTTCCCTGCCCTGTATAACGCCCCAACCCAATCCAGCACCCCATCCCAAACCCCCTTTCCATTATTCCAAACATACTCTCACGCTCCCCATATATGCTCCCTTCCAACCAGCAAGTATTCCTCTCTTCCTCTCATCTTGAAATCTTTTCTTCATGCCCTCCCCCCCACCCCCCTTCCCTATCCCCTGTAAAATAATCCGTCAATTGACAATTTCTGGCTATGTCCTGCGTAACCAGGAGCTTTCTAAATCTGTCAAAAAATCACCCTTTCTGTACAAATTGTAAATAATTCTTTATATAAATAAAGTCTTTGAAAAACGCACAAGAATCTTCACCGGTAGCGTGAGGATACGTGGGCGCAGGCCATGAGCAACAGCCGCCTGATCAGGCAAGCCCAGACAAGCCTAGCCAAAAGGGCCCGGTTTGGAGTAGAAAACTCGGAACTCACCAAAGGAATATCAGAGGACTATCTTTATCTTTACGGGGAAAGGATAATGACAAGATAAATTAAGACACATCCAACATTAAACTTTTTGTGCGTTTTCCCCTCCAGTGGTTTATCAATACAAATTCTAGGACATAATTTGGAATACAGAAACATAAACAGAAGATGAGGTAATCAGTCCCTCAGTTTGAGTTGGTGGAAGAACACTGAGTCGGGGCTCAGAACCCCATGACTGCGGTGCCTTCACACACTGACCGATCATCCAAGCCCCTTTCATTTTTCTACCCGCCCCCCTATTCTCCCACACAGGGCCTTTCCTCAATCCCTTCCCATCCTTAAAAGCAAACAAAGAGAATGACAGGTAAATAGCGAGGTAAAAAAAAACAGGAGGCGGCAACTGCACCGATACTCTCCTCCCTCTCCCTTCCTAGTGTACAAACAGCACCTGCGTAACAGCACCACGAGTAACAGCACCGAGGGGGAGGCAAAAAGAACAAAATCAGCGACATCACAGAGTAGGAACAACAGGAGAAGCAGGTTTAATAACAGCAACAGAAAAGCTCTTCATTTTAGTCTTACGTTCTTGTAGTAGGACTAATTTCGCCAGCCAGACTTAAACAATTTCTTACCGTAGATTTCACTTTAGTTGCCGTCTTTTCAACACTTGGGCTACAAATACTTTATGATTAACTTTTTCGTTCCAGCACTCAATTAAATTCTGTTATTCTTATTCAATGAACACTTTCTGTTTTTTTACTTACAAAGAAACTGTTTACACTTTCTGGAAATTCAATTTGTTCGACGCATCACTACTGTCATGGAACTGCTGTAAAATGAAATTTCTTCAAACCAGGCCGGTGGGGAAAATGGGCTGGTAACAAAACAAGACCGGGTGTTAATGGGCCAGCGGCGGTTAGCCACTGGGCCCTTTAGTCCACGATTCCGCCGAGTTCAACCCCATCCAACCGGGTTTTGTTTAATCTATCATTAAGTTTCTTGAGTCAAACCCTTCTTTTTTTACTTTGTTGTGATTCGAATATTTCTGTTTCCTCTTCCGCCCTACTCCCGGCCCCCGCCACCCTCTCTTATATTCTGGTCCCTCCCTTCGCACTTCTGTGGGACTTTTAAGCCCAGGTTGGACCGAAACGTAGTCATAAGTTTCATTCCCCCTGTGTTGGTTGTTTATATTGTTGAGTCACGGTATTGTGACGTTTTGTCTTCATTTCCACCCTCATGGAACCTTGTAGCACAGAACAGGCACAGGGAAGGTATCTGGAGTAATTGTTCTTGACAGGTAACAGCGTCACAGAGGTTTTGCCCACCAAGATGTGACGCTGATATTCCCTTAGACTCAAAAGTTTCATTGTGTATTTTTTCTTGCCAATTTGATAGCAGAAAAAATTAAAAAACACCAATAAGCTTTATGCATATTTATTCGGTTGTTCGTGGTCGTGTTTTTTAAATTTAAGTAAAGGACAAATTGCCGGAGCTTAGAAAGCTCCTGGAGAGCAAGTTGCCACAATAAAATGTCCTTGTTGAATTTGTCCTTTACTTAACATATTGTCGGTAATTCTACCAATATTATTACTTGTTTGTAAATGTTCGCTCGACAAATTTTGCGTTTAAGTAACTTATTTTATGTAAAAAATAGTTTAAATAACAATTATCAAACTCTTAAATGTGTTTTCGCAACACGGGAATTGGTTGTTTAGATGACTTGTTTTCATTCCTGGGTTAAACGGCTGAGGTGGTAGAACAGGTATTTCACTCTCCCCAGGTATCTTTCTGGTTCTTGTATAATGTTAGGTTAGGTTGTTTGTCAGGAAACAGGACGTGTTTTTGACACGGGTCTTAATACATGATGCCCAGCGGGGTTTTGGTCATCTGATCGAGGCCTTGTTTTGGTGAGTCGTGGAGCGAGGAGATAATCAAATTATGATTTCTGCCTGTAAAATAACCCGCTAGAAGAATATTTTGGGCCTATGTCATAAGAAGCCGAAAAGAAGAGAGCCAGAATATATACCAGAGGAGGGGGGCAGAAGGGCAAGACGAGGAGAAAATTTTGAGATAATCCGAACCGCAGCCGAACAAAAGTCCAAACTCTGGGTCATTCTGAAAAATTTTTTATTCCGTAAAGAAATTACTCACTGTGTACGACTCATCAATCATTATTCACTCATTGTATCCGTGCGGGATCTACTGCCAAATCACATTTTACCCATTATTACAACCTCAGGTTCAATGGTTTATCCTGAGTGAAAGGGGCTTAAATTTGTTTTCCCAAGCAATCTGATTAATATCAGACTTTTGTCTTTTCCTTCACCAATTTCAAAAGGGTTTTTACAATTATTTACACTATAAAAGGAGAGTATTTAGGGCACGCCACGGTTGTTCAGGCAAACAGCAGCAAAAAAACAGACAACTTTCCATAACCCCTATGCAGGAATTCCAATGACAAACTTTAGTGGTTTTCAATCACCTTTGTCATTGTTAAACTCCATTTTATTGAACAGAGTCGTTGAAAATGATGGGGCCCATCACCCCCTAAGATGGTTCGGTTGGGAGGAGCCTATGGGGTGTTTAACATGCCGATAAAGATTACAAAACCCTTTTATAACAATCAAATTAAAATACCCATTCAGGTTCCAGACAACACACACTCCGTTATTGACAAGTCTCGACTTAATGAAGTAAATGCTGACACCGACTATGGCATTCCATATATAAGAACACTTATAACTAACCAAACCGGCGTCCGACTCTTCCAAGAGCCGCAAACAACACTTGTCAAGATACAAAAAAAAAAATCTGATACACCAAGTGTATCAACCTACAAAGAACCCCTACAAATATAATGTATCATAATTTGTCCTCCCTTCCAGATGATTAGAATGTTTCCCTTCAGTCACCTGTTTATAACAGTCCGCCTCCCCCTTTAGCCACCCTTGGATAATAGTCACAGCACCTTCCCTTCAACCTGCTTGTTAATACAGTCCGCACCTTCCTTTCAGCCACCAGCTTTTAATAAGTCAGCCACCCCTGGTTAAAAAACTATATTAACCTGGTTGTGAATTAATTATAATATAACGTTCCAGACAATAGTAAGAAGTGAAGTTTATTTGAAAAAGATAATAAAACTCTTACAACTTCATGGGGTAATGGCGTAATCACCGTTGGGCAGCCAAAGCAATATAAGGTGACCAGGCCGGTGGTCCCTGGGTGGCCACTGTTCGGGGGAACCCAACAGGTTTCAGGTGTCAAAGATGGGCAACAGTGTCAACAATGGAAGGTTGCCACTGAAGGGATACAGTGCGCATTTGGGGATGTTGGTGACCCAAGAGGGCTTGCTCCTCATAAACGAATCAATAATAATAATAAAAACAATAATAATAAGAACAAGTTTATTAAATTTCAAATTACACTGGAGTTAGTAAAAATAAATTATGTAAAATCTTCGGAGAGCCAAAGTGCTAATGGGAAATAATTCTTGTGTACATTAAAAGATATGACTATTGCTCTATACTTTACATAATAATTTTTCAGATACATTTAATTGCAATTATTCTCACTATGTTAGTGTTAACTACAAAACAGAAATATATTCCAGATACGTTATCATCAAACACTGATGTTTTCCTAGAATCTGGCTTCGGAAACAATTCCATATATGGAAGAAAGAGCCACATGCATTGACACTGTGGCTCGGTATTTTGAACCTGATAATTGATAGATAAGTTTTCTTTGTCTTCACTAAATGATTTTTTTAATCCTTCAGTAATATCATTTCGCCTTCTTCAGATACATTTAATTGCAATTATATCTCACTTTATGTTAGTGTTAACTACAAAACAGAAATATATTCCAGATACGCGAGACAGCTTCAGAGCCATGAGACATTTCTTCATGAACGTTCTCCTCTGCTTTTGACTTCTTCTTGCCCTTTCTCTGTTTAGATCCCTGAAAATAAAGCACATTATTAGGCTTCATAACTTATAAAACACGTAATTTATATTATAAATTTCATCACCTACATAAGTAGTATGACTTGGAAATATAACCACATAAGCAGCATGTGATCCTTGATGTTCTTTGCAAAGCTGACCATGAACTTCGTTTCAAAGTCTATCGAAAACCTACCAACCAACACGATCTTCTCTTCCACTCTCCCAACACAAAAACTAAACGTGGTGTAATTATAGGTTTTTTCCAGCGCGCACTCAGATCTGCAGCTCTCTAATTGAACAGGTATTTTCTAAACTTCACTATCCTCGTCACTTCACATGTGTTTGTGTTTATACTGTGGAAAATTTAGTGGAAAAAAAGAGAAAAGAAAAAAAATTGAAATTGAAAGGAAATATGATTCTTTTCCGAGACATCAAAAAATGTTTGCTATAATTAAGATGTTTTGTTGCAATCTCTAGAATTACTTAAATCAATTCTTACTAACCTTTACATGTCCATTGTTCTCAACATTTGAGGTAACACTAATGGACTGCATCAGACTTTTTAGCTCTGCTGGGGTAGGGTCGCAGGTGATAATGGAGTTCATTGCTACTATTTTGAAATGCAGCAGTCTAGACACACGGAGTATGCTTGAGATACTGGATGGAGCAGCCTCGAGTTGTGTTCATTTATATACGATGAGAGTGAGATGCAGTAATGACATCAGCCCTATTAGTCCAGGCTGAGCAGATCCTTCTCAAATCAGACCCACCAAACCTACATATTTATCCAACTTATTCTTTATGCTGTTTGACCCTTGTGGTTTTGGCGCTTACTTATAAGAACATAAGAAAGGAGGAACAAAGGGCAGGATCTTCACAATCCATCCCACTAACAGAATATTTACCCAACCCATTTAAACTGGTCAGATTTAAACTGGTCAGAAAAGTGGCAGATAAGTTTAGATTTAGAAAGGATATAGGAAAGTATTGGTTTGGAAATAGGGTAGTGTATGAGTGGAACAGTCTGCCTAGTAGGGTTATTGAAGCTAGGACCTTGGGTAGTTTCAAATTTAGGTTGGATAAATTCATGAGTAAGAGGGGTTGGATTTGAGTGCGACTCGCGCATGAGTGGGTAGAATTGTCAAAGCTTATTTCTTGGGTAGCATTGAAAATTGGGTTGAGCAAATATTCTGTTAGTGGGACGGATTGTGACAGAATGTAGTATGATAAATGCCTGCTGCAGTGTTCCTTCTTTCTTAACATAAGAAAGGAGGAACACTGCAGCAGGCCTGTGGCCCATAGCGTTATTTGACTGTTAAAGAAAGTGGCTGCTCATGGCATTGGGGGAAGGGTGTTGTCATGGATCGAGTCATGGCTCACCAATAGGAAGCAGAGGGTGTGCATAAATGGGGTTAAATCTGAGTGGGGATCTGTAACAAGTGGCGTTCCTCAGGGATCGGTTTTGGGCCCGTTGTTGTTTATAATATATATGGAAAAATAAACACATAAGCAGAAATATTTGCTCAACCCAATTTTCAATGCTACCCAAGAAATAAGCTTTGACAATTCTACCCACTCATGCGCGAGTCGCACTCAAATCCAACCCCTCTTACTCATGACTGTACCCTATATATATCTCTATGTTGCTCATTTTCCAGGTAGATCTGTCTGTGACTCGATAAAGCCCACTGCGTGGGCGAAACGTTGTCAATAAAGGATCACATTATACTGCTTATGTGTTTATTTTTCCATTGTGTCGGTATTTTATACCATTTATTTATAATATATATAAATGACCTTGACGAGGGAATTTCTAGTGATATGAGCAAATTCGCTGATGATACGCAGGATAATCGATTCAGACGTAGATGTCAGTGAACTACAGGAGGATTTAGACAAACTCAATTCCTGGTCAGAAAAATGGCAGATGCAGTTCAATGTAGATAAATGCAAAGTTCTAAAGCTCGGGAGTGTCCATAACCCAAGCACTTATAAGTTAAATAACGTAGAACTTAGCCCATACAGATGTTCTTATGAGTCTCTTATGTTCTTATTAGTGAGGGGTTGGATTTGAGTGGGACTCGCACTTGAGTTAATAGAATCATCAAAGCTTATTTCTTGGGTAGAATTGAAAATTAGGTTGAACAAATATTCTGTTAGTGGGATGGAATGTGAAGGACCTGCCTAGTATGGGCCAACAGGCCTGAAATTCTGACCGTGTTGTAAGAACATAAGAAAGGAGGAACACTGCAGCAGGCCTGTTGGCCCATACTAGGCATACTGCGGCATAAGAACATAAGAATGGAGGAACACTGCAGAAGGCCTACTGGCCCATACAAGGCAGGTCCTTATCAAAACCACCACTACCTAAGAATTTATTCCCGTACTCACGACACTAATCAAACCCAGCCCCTCCCACTCATATATTTGTCCAATCTCTTTTAAATCCACCCAAGGTCCCAGCCTCTATCACCCTACTGAAAGATTGTTCCACGCATCTACAACTCTGTTCGAAAACCAGTACTTGCCTATGTCCTTTCTAAATCTAAATTTATCCAATTTAAATCCGTTATTTCTGGTTCTTACTTGGTTCGATATCCTCAGTATTTTATTAATATCTCCCTTGTTTATACCCATCATCCACTTGTACACCTCGATGATATCTCCCCTCATTCTACGCCTCTCCAGAGAGTGGAGATTCAACGCTCTAAGTCTATCTTCATACGGGAGATTTCTTATACTGTAAATCATTTTAGTCATTCTTCTTTGTATGTTCTCCAATGAATCTATATCCATCCTGTAGTAAGGTGACCAAAACTGAGCTGCATAATCCAAATGAGGTCTCACTAGTGATGTATAGAGCTGTAAAATAACTTTTGGACTTCTGTTGCTTATACTTCTTGAAATAAATCCTAGTAATCTGTTAGCCTTATTGCGCACACTTAGGCACTGCTGTCTTGGCTTTAGATTTCTGCTCACCATGACTCCCAAGTCTTTTTCACATTCTGTATGATCAAGCTCTACTTCACCTAGTTTATAAATTCGAGGGATATTTTCATTACCAACGACTAGCACCTTACACTTGTCCACATTGAACTTCATCTGCCACTTTTCAGACCAAGACATTAATTTGTCCAAATCCTCCTGGAGTTCACTGGTATCCTGCTCAGAATGAATTATACGGCCTATTTTTGTATCAGCAAATTTACTCATGTCACTTGCAATTCCTTCATCAAGGTCATTTATGTAAATTATGAACAACAATGGGCCCAAAACTGATCCTTGTGGAACGCCACTAGTGACTAATCCCCATTCATATTTGACCCCATTAATGGAAACTCTCTGCTTTCTATTGGTAAGCCATGCCTCTATCCATGCTAGAACTTTACCTCCTATACCATGAGCTGCCCCCTTTCTTAAGAGTCTCTTGTGAGGTACTCTATCGAAGGCCTTACTGAAATCCAAGTAAACTATATCATATTCTTTATCACTGTCTACTGCCTCAAATGTTTTATTGAAAAACGTCAGTAAATTTGTTAGGCAGGAACGACCTCTCGTGAACCCATGCTGAGATTCATTAATCAAATTATGTTCTTCAAGGTGACTTCTAATAATATCAGCTATAATTGATTCTAATAATTTGCCTACTATAGATGTGAGGCTTATTGGACGGTAATTTGATGGAATTGACTTATCCCCTGATTTGAATATAGGAACTACATTAGCTATCTTCCACATCTCTGGCACAATACCAGTTAGGATGGACGTATTAAACACATTCGTTAATGGCTGACTAAGTTCCATCTTGCATTCTTTAAGTACCCTGAAAACAACTCGTCGGGTCCCGGGACTTATTTTGCTTCAGTTTATCTATCTGTTTGATAACCATGTCCCTCGTGACAGTAATATTAGTTAACTTGAATTCTTCAGGAACTGAATAATTGTTAATTTCTGGAATCTTATTTACGTCTTCTTGTGTAAAGACTGACAAAAATAGTCATTAAATAGAGAACACATTTCCAGTTCATTATCCGTCAGCTGTCCATTCCCAATTTTCAGAGGACCTACCTTTTCTCTCACCTTCGTCCTATACACTTGAAAGAACCCTTTTGGATTAGTCTTTGATTCATTAGCAACCTTAATCTCATAGTCACGTTTAGCCTTTCTAATCCCCTTTTTACTTCTCTTTTCAATTGAACATATTGGTCAATAAGGTTAACATCTCCTCTTTTGATGCGCCTATAAATTCCTTTTTTCTCCCCTAATAGATGTTTTAGCCTCCTGTTAATCCATTTGGGATCGTTATTTTTTGACCTAAATTCTCTCTGGGGAATAAATATACTCTGTGCACGTTGTACATTATTAAGAAAAAAAATCCTTCCAATAAGAGTTAGTGGTTTTCTGGTAGGCTTTAAGAATTGCCTTCAACAGATTATAGTCACAAATAATATGTGACAAAGTTGCATAAATGTTCAAAGCTGTTCCTGATAATAACATACCCAGCCTAGTAGCCCACGAATCAAATGGCCATTCACAGAGGGAAGCAGTATTTTCAAATCTGATAATATAAGAAGTTATGTCTTCCCCTCTGTGAAGGGTGGTAAGTTGGGGTGGGGTATATGTAGGAGTGGACGCTCCACTACGCCCTCATT
>WNWK01056698.1:0-10940 GCA_009830355.1 Cherax destructor
GGGGGTGATGGAGGTGAAGGGAAGGGCAATTATCCGTTGAAAATTGGGGTAGAACCTGGGGGTGGTTAAAAAGTTGAAATTAACCCCGGGTCAGAGAAAGGGTTTAGATTTCACTGGTCTTAGCGTCGAAGGCTCAGTTATTTTCTGGAATAGTTGGGGATGGTAGTTGTGACAGGTGGGGGGAAACTAGATAGGGTTTTTTCATTATATTTTGGTGGGTCTTACGGGGTATGTGCATGGTTTGGTGAAGTGTTGAGAAGAAGGGGGGAAGGTGTGTCAGCTCTGGGCGTTAAGTTTGACGTGGGGCAGTTCTGGAAAAAGCGTACAAGGGCAATCCTTATTTTTTTTTGGTCATTCATATATCGTGGGGAATGAGGGGGTGAAAGTGATGTAGTAAGGGCGTTAGCAGCAGGGTTTATAAAAAAAAATTTTGTAATAAAAGCCTGTATGGGATTAGGGGGGGGTTTTCCAAGTGTTTAGGGATTTCAAAATTGGTTATTAAGCATGACAAGGTAAAGGGGGGGCCCCCTAGTTTTGTTGAGGAGTTTGGTTGGGGTTTAGGGTGTTGGGGGGGGGGTTGTCTGTTGGGTAGGTGGGTTTCCGTGGGGGGGGGGGGGGGGTTAAAGGGGGTGGGGCGGGGGGGGGGTGGTATAGTTAGGTGGGGAAGGGGTTGGGGTTGGCGTTTAGTGCTCTTGGTTTAATGGAGGGCAATCATCGGAGTATGCCCCTAATTTTGTTAGGAATTATATGGCATTTTCCCCTTTTTGGGTTAAAAAATTTTTTTTTTCATATGTTTGTAAGGTCATTGCAATGTTGTTAATATAAACAATGTGGAAGTTAAAAAGTTTAAGGGTAGGAATGTTATGTTTTATCAGGAATATTAATGTTTCTAAATCTAGGAATATCCTTTTGTTCTTAAATATATGAGTTTTCATTGGGGGCCGGTTTAAAAGTTTTGTTGTAAAAAAAAAAAGGGCCGGGCAGGGTGGGAACGTTTAATGTTTACTAAATGTTTGGAAGGACAATGGGGGTTGGTATTGGGGTTTGTTAAAAGGTCCCGTTTTTTTGGATTATAGAGTTATTCTGTAGTTACGGTAGTTAAGAGGATGATAGTTGGGACTAAATAATGCACATGGGGGTTTTATAAGGGTATTAACTCTTGCCCTTTTGTATTATATGCTTAATCATTTTGTCTATTTTTGTAAGTTTTTTGGTCTTGGAAGTTTTTTCTGGAGGTTTTTAACAGTAGGGTTTTAATTGTGTTAAATGACAGGTTTTATGGGTTACTTGTACTTTAAAAAATGAATTATGTTCAAGGCATTATATAGCATTTTTTATTTATATTAAATTTTCATAAAGGTTTTTGCTATTTAGTTTGCATATTGGACATGTTGTGCTGGTTTTTATTTAACCTTTTTTGTGATGTATGGGTTGGGTTTTTTTTTTGAAAAATAGTGTGGGGGGTTAGGTGGGGGTTTTTTTTTTTGGAGAAAGGGGAGATTATTTTATACCCCTATCCATTTTTTATTGTTGGTTTTCATTTGATATTTTGTTTTTTTTTTTAGGGCCTGTTACTGTTTGGGGGATATTTGTCATTTTGAAAAATTTTTAATAAAATATAAAAAAGATTTTTAAAGAATCTTTCCTCTTTAAGGTTTTTTTCAACAACAGTTTTCTTATAATGCAAGGCGCTTTTAAAAAAATTGCTTTCATGTGTTTTGGGCTATGAAATTTAGATATATAATTATTTTCTGTATTTTGGGAGATGAATTATTTTTATATTTTCAGTATTCAGATCTTTGGCCCCTCATTGTACAACAAATGACTCTAACATCCTTCCCAAAAATTTTTTTTTTTTGGTACTTTTAATTATTTATTTTGTAGGTAGTTGTTTTTTTTTTTAAATTTTCACTTTTGGAAAAGCGTTTTAATTATTTATTTTTTTCTTGTTTTAAATTTTTACTTTTGTAGGTACTTTTAAATTTTTTTTCAAACTTTTGTAGGTCGGTTAATTTTTACTTTTTTTGGTAGTTGTTAATTTTTAGTTTTTAGGTAGTTGTTAATTTTTTTTTATTTTGTTAAAAGTTTTGTTAATTATTTACTTTTGAATATGTTGTTAATTATTTATTTTATAGGTATGTTGTTAATTATTTATTTGTATGTTGTTATTTTTACTTTTGTAGGTATGTTTTTTTATTCAACAGTAAAATATAGTCTTTTTTTTGTCTTTATTTAACCTTATTTTATTCTAACAATCCTTTATTTTTTACCTATTTTTTTTGTTCATTCATAAATGCCAGAATTTCATTGCAATAAATCCTGTATTCTTGGTTGTCTATAATTCTTTTCCTTTATTACCCCTTGAAGGATTATTTTTTTTTCCCGTAAATTTGCTGCATTGTTGTATTTCATTATTTCTTTTAAATTTAATACAATATATAACATTCCCTTTTCTATCATTTTAAGGTTTTTAGTTCTAAATTCCTTCGTTAATACCATTTGTTTATCTATTTTTTTTTTTTATACATCTAGCTTTCCTTACATAATTTTTTTCCAGTTATCCTTTTTCCCCCATTCTCACCTTGTCCTCTCTACTGTATTCTTAGAAATAATTACACGTGATTAGTGGGTCTCTACATTATTTACTCTACACATTTTATATTGACCCCCAAAAAAATTTCCTTTTGTGCGTGTGTGTTTTACTCACCAAAACCCCCCCCTATTTGTGGTTGCAGGTGTACTCCCCCTAATTGTGGTTGCGGGGGGGAGACTCAGCCCCTGGCCCCCCTCTTCACTCCCCCTCTGGGTCACTCTCCCGCCAAGGCTTTATCCTTTTTCTTAAAGCTGTGTATGGAACCTGCCTCCCTCATCGTTCCCAAAAACTATTCCATTCCCGGGTTTTTTTTGTGATTTAAAAAAAAAATTTTTCCCAACATCCCTGTGATTCATCTGAGTCTTAAAAACCCCCCCTGTGTCCCCTTGTTGCTGTGTCCCATCTTTGGAACATTCTGTCTCTGTCAATCTTGTCAATTCATCTCAGTATTTTATATTCGTTATCATGTCCCCCTATCTCTCCTCCCCTCCAGTGTCGTCGGTTTTGTTTCCCCCTTCCTCTCCCCCTGGGCCCCTTCCCCCTTAAAACCCCCGGGACTAGTCTTGTTAAAAACCTTTGCTTTTTCCCCCAAACCTTTCTTTACGTGCTTGGATAAATGTGGGTTCCAAACTGGTGCTGCATACTCCAGTAGGGCCCCTAACGTACCAGTGTACGGGGCCCCCTGAACGATTTTTTTTTTAAGATGTCGGAATGCTTTCCCCGGTTTTTTGCTAGGCGCCCGTATGCTGCAGCGGGTTATTTGGTTGATGTGCCCCCCCAGGAGATGTGCCTGGTGATCCCCCCCAAGTTTTTTTTCCTTGATTGAGGTTTGTAGCCCCCGGCCCCCTAGACTGTCCCCCGTCTGCGGTCTTCCCCCCTTCCCCCCCAATCTTCATGACTTTGCATTGGTTGGGGTTAAACCCCCGGGCCAATTGCTGGACCAGGCCCCGGGTCCAGCCCCCCTTTAAAAGTTCTGCCTGGTCCTTTCCCCGGATTGAATTCTTCTCATCAATTCCCCAATCATCTGCAAACAGGGACATTTGGGGAGTCAATTCCTTCCGTCATGTTCTTCCCCAAAACACCAGAAAACCCGGTCCTGGACGACCCTGTGGAACCCCACTCGTCCCCGGGCCCCCCTCTGACACCTCGCCACGGACCATGACTCGCTGCTTTTTCCCCTTGACAGGTATTCCCTGCCCCATTGTAGTGCCTTCCCTGTTCCCCCTTGCCTGGTCCTCCAGCTTCTGCACTAATCTCTTGTTTGGGACTGTCCCCAAACTCCTTCTTACAGCCAAAAGAATATGCAATCTACCCACCCCTCTCTCTCTTGTCTTACTGCTGCCCCCTGCCCATAGAACTCCAGTAGGTTTGTCCCCGGGTTTCCCCCGTCCCTGAAACCGTGTTGGGTCTTGGGGTAAGCTTTTTTCCTTTCTAGGTGCTCCACCACTTTTCCCCCCTGATAATCTTCCCTTTTGACCTTGCATACTATAAAATGTCAGTGACACTGGTCTGTAGTTTGGTGCTACGTTTCTGTCCCTTTTTTTAAAAGGGGGAACTATTTTTGCTTCTTTCCAACCTCTGGTATTTCCCCCTGTTTCGATAATTTTTTGAAGATTGTTTTTGGGGGGGTACACATAGCTCCTCTGCTCCCTCTCTCAGGACCCATGGAGAAATGTTCCCCCAATCCCTTTGAGGGTATCTAGCTCGCTTGGAGCCTCTTCACTTCCCCCCCCAGTTTTGTGTATCGTGTCCAGCACCTGATGGTGTCCCTACCTCTCCCTCCTTTGGGGGAGGCCCTTTTTTTTCCTCTGTAACACCTCTTTGAATCTCATGTTGACTCCTCACACATTCCCCATGGTCATTTCTTGTGACCTCCCCCCCTTCCCTTTCCCCCCAGCCTAATCCTTTTCCTTGACTGTTGTTCTCCTCCTGATGTGGCTGTAAAAGCTTTGGGTCAATTTTGCTTTCGCTGCTATGTCATTTTGTATTTTTTGGGCCCCTTCTTACCTGTGCATATTCATTTCTGGCTCTAGGGGGGCTTTTCCCTTTTTCTCCGGGGCCCCTTTTCCTTCTATACTTCTTCCTTCCCCCGGCACATTTGGGTTTTTGGGCCCCCGCCCCTTTTGGGGGAACCATGGGCTCATCCTGGCTTTTGCCCCTGTTCCCTTGGGGGAAAAACCCCCCTCAGCTTCCATGCAAATTGTTGTCATATATTCCATCATCTCGTTTCCCTTTTCCCCCGCCAGCTTGTCCCACTGAACTCCGTGCGGGGAAATTTTCCCCTTCCCCTAGTCACCTTTCTTGTAGTTTGGCTTCATTTACCCCCTTCCCCGTTCCCCCCCCCACTTGTAACTCTACTATGTAGTCAAGCTTAGAACCATATGATCACTGGCCCCCAAAGGGGCTTTCATTTTGATGTCCTCAATGTCCCCCCCACTCAGGGTGAATCTAGGTCCCCTCTCGCTGGTTTGTCCTCCCCCCCCTCTTGTATTGTCCCTTACATGTTGGTACATGAGATTTTCAGTACCACCTCCATCATTTTTTCCCCCCTTTTTTTTTGGCCCCCCCGTGGTTCTAAAAACTCCCAATCGATTTCCTTTGGTTGAAGTCACCCATGATCAGTAGCTTTGCCCCCTTGCATGAGCCCTTCGGCCAATTCGGCCAGTGTGTCCCATCGCTCAATTACTCTCATCATACTCTTGCCTTGGTCTCCCCCTGTTCTGTGGTGGGTTATACATCCTGCAATTATCACCTTTGGAACTCCGGACTGAAGTGTTCCTGTGCCTTTTTCTCCTGCTTCTCCTCTGTCCCCTCTCTCCAGCTCATCAAAAAATCATCTGTTTTTTTTCCCCCAGTGCCCCTCCTCCCCCCCCTTTTTGGGGTTCCCCCCGTCTTTCCTCAGGATCTGGTTTTCCCCCTTTGGAAAATGGCATTTTTTTATCATCCCTGTGAGCTTTGTTTCGGAGGGCTTTGTCCGGGGGTCCTCTTTGGTTCTTTCATGCCCTCCTCCCACTTATTCGTTATTCCATTCGTTCTTACCCCAAAAATTTAGTTTCCTCTCCCCAAACTGTGTTTCCCCGGGGGCTGTGGGGTGGGGCCCTGGCGGTGTGCTGGGGATTCTACTCATGGTGGGGGGGGATGTAAGTGTGGATTGTGGTCTGTGTTGGGATAACGTGTTTGGTTTTGGGGTTCGGGGGGTGGGTTTTTTGTGTACTAGCCCCCCGTTGCTCTTCCCGTTCTTTTTTGGTTTTGCTGATTCTGTCTGTCTCTCTCTTCCCAGCTCCTTTCCTTTTGCCCCCACCCCCCAGCTGCTGTCTTTTGTTTTTGTTCTGCCCCGGGATAGGAACACCCTTCTGTATGCTGACGTTTTTCCCCTTAGCCATGGTTTCTTTTTGGGTCCTTTTTTGCACTGTTTTTTTGTCTTGAAGATGAGCTTGACGGGCCCCTTTTTTCCCCTTCCGTCCCCCCCCATTCTCTAAAATTTCCTTTTCAGACATGTCCCCCTTCCCCCATTTCTCTAATGACGTTCTCAATCCCCCGTCTTTCCTCCCCCGTCTTTCTTTTGTGTCCTTAATTGGGGTCTCCGGGGCCCCTTTAATAAACACGGGTTTTCTCCCTCTCTGCCCCCCTTTCCTTTCCCTCCATCTCTCCCCAATGTTTTCTTTGCTCGGGGGATCCTGGTCGTGCCTCCCCTTACCACCCCCCCCCGGCTGCTCTCCCCCTTCTTTTTCCTTGGCCCTCTTGGACTGATGGGGCCTTTAAAACGTAGTTCATGTCCCCTTTCCCTTTCCCCCTTGGGTTCCTTGTTCGATGAGGATTTGCCAGCTTCAGATGCTATGCCCCTCTGGTCCTTTTCCCCCGAAACTTGCTTCAGCCTAAACCTCACATTCTAGGGCACTTATCCTGGCTACCAGCTTCGACTTGTGACTCCCATTTCTTCTTCTCCCCCCCCCAACCCCCCTTTCCCCAATTTTTTCCCAAAAACTCTGCCTCCATCCTTTTTTCCATTTTGTAGAGACCTCACCTAGTTTACTCTCCCCTCTTGTTCCATCCTTTGCATTGCCCCCTCCATCCATTCCTCCCTACAAAAACCCATTCTCCTCTGTTCCCCCCGGGGCCCTTTGGGTTTTTCCCCCTGAAAAAACCATCGTTACTGTAGTTGTGTGTGTTTGGGGGAATGTGGAGTTTCTGTGTCTGTGTTGCTTCGGGAAGTGTAGGGCTAAAAAAAGGGGGAAGGGGTTTTAAAGGGAGAGTGATGGAAGGGTGGAGAAAGGGGCGAAGAGGGCTGAGGAAAAGGGGCCCCGGGAAGGGGGGAAAGGGGAAAGAAAAGGGGGAATAGGGGAGGGGAGGGGGGGAAAGAAAAAGGGGGGGAGGGGCAAAAGAAGGGGGGGGGAGGGTTTTGGAGTGTGGGAATTTTGGGTGGGTTTTTTAAGGGAAAAAGGGGGGGGGCCCCGGGGGAAAAGAGGGAGGGTGGGAAAAGAGTGGGAAGGGGGGGAAGGTGAGGGGAAAGGGGGAAGGGGGGGAAGGAAAAAAGTGGGAAATGGAGGGACAGGGGGGGGGGAAAGAAGGTAGAAAAAAGGGGAAAAAAAGGGGAAAAAGGGAGGGGGAGGGGGGGGGTTTGGGGGGAGGGGGGGGGGGAGTTAGGGGGGGGGGTTTGGGAGAGAGAGAGGGGGGGGGGGAGGGGGGGGAGGGGGGTTGGGGGAGGGAGGGAGTTAGGGAGAGAAAAGGAAGGGGTTTGGGGAGAGGGAGGGAAAGTGTGGGGAAGGTGTGGGTGGGTGGGGTTGGAAGGGGGAAGGGAAAGGGGGGGAAGGTGTGGGTGGGTGGGGTTGGTTTTTGGGGAGGGGGGAAGGGGGGGTGATGGAGGGTGGAAGTGGGAAGTGGGTGGAAGGGAGGAAGGAAAAAATAAGAGGGGGGAGGGGGAAATTTATTATTATTATTATTTTTTTAATCAAATAGAAAGCTAAACCGGGGGGGGGGGAAAGAAATGAGATAGGAAGGGTGTAGGGTGGGGGGGGGGTGTGTGGGATTAGATGCCCGGGGGGGGAGGATGGGGGGGGGAGAGGGGGGGGGAAAAAGGGGGGAAAGGGGGGGGGAAGAGGGGAGAGGGAGAGGGTAGAGGGAAGAGATGACAAGATAAAAAATGGGGGGGGGGTGGGGGGGGGTGGGTGTGGGTGGGTGTGGGGGTTTGGGGATGCCAGTGGGGGGGGAAAAAAAGGGGGGGTAGAGGAAGGGGGGGGGTGAGTTCTAACGGTCAACCGCTTGTGTTTATAACCTGTGTCCCGGACTCTCCTCTCTTCAGCTCTTCTGCTCTTCAGTGTGTGTGTGTGTGTGTGTGTAAAAATTTTTAGCCCCAAATTTTGGTTTTTGGGGAACAAGTCTCCCCCTCCTGGCCCCGCCTCTCTGCTGGAGGCTACTGGGGGCATTCCTGGTTGCCCGGGCCCCCATATCAAAATTATTTTAAAAATTTGTGTGGATTAGATTAGACTTTGGGGGGATTTGGGGAAGTAATGTTAGTGTGTTCAGCATGGTTTGTGGGTTTCAGGAAAGTTGGTGCGATTGGTGGAATGATGAGGTAAAGAGAATGGTAAGAGAGAAAAAATTAGCATTTGAGTTTTAGGGTTTTACAAAGTAGAAGTGAACGAGGAGGGAGGGGAAATATAGAAAAAAAAAGGGTTTAAAAGAGTGGTGAAGGAAAGAAAGGAGGCAAATGAGTTTTGTGTGAGATGCTATCAACAAATTTTGTAGCGAATAAGAAAAAGTTGTGGAGTGAGATTAAAAAATTGAAGTCTAGGGGACGAATGGGTTTGACAGTTAAAAAAAAGGGGGGAAGAGTTATTAAAAGAAATGGAAGGAAAATTTTGAGGAAGTGTTAATTGTTAATGAAGATAGGAAAGCTGTAATTTCGTGCATTGGGCGGGGTATAACATCTTAGAGGAGTGAGGAAAGCCGTTTTGAGTGTGGGGGGAAGTTCATAAGGCAGAGGGGAAGAATGAAAGGGGGCGGGGTGGGATTGATGGAAGAGGGAAAGATACCTAGTAATTGACAGAGAACATGCATAGCAAGTAAAAAGGGAAAAAAAGAAAAAAAAGGGTAAAAATTATAGTATACCTGGTAACATTTTGGTAGACATTATTGAAAAAAAAGAGTAAAATGGGCAAGATTGCAGATGCCCAAGGCCTTGGGAAAGGGGTGGGAATTTTAAACCAAATGTTTACAGTATTAGATTAATGAAATCAGTGAAGTTTTTACTAGGATAGTGAGCCTCAGGTTAGAGTATGAAGGAAAGATTTTTTTCCCAGTAAAAGTAGGCTTTGGCAAGGATGAGTAATCCCCCTGTTGTTCAATATGTTTATAGATGGGGTTAAAAGAAAGTGAATGCTCGGGTGTTGGCAAGATGTTTTGGGTTAAAAGATAAAGAATCTAATCAAAGTGGTCTTTGCTTTTGGACTGTGTTTTTGGGGAAATTCTAAAGGGGTTGCAGGGTTGATTGATGAGTTTGGTAGATATGTAAAGAAGAAAATTAATTTTGAACATGAAAAGTGTAAGATAATGAGGATAAAAAATTGGTGAGTGAAGACTGGATGTCAGAATGGAGGAGAGAGTATGGAGAAGTGAATGTATTCAAATTTTAGGAGGGGACTTGTCAGCAGAGGGGTCTAAAAAGACGTAGTGAATCATAGAATTAACGAGGGAAAAGGTAGTGGTCCCTGGGGGGCTTGTGGAGACAAAAAACACCCATGAAAGTAAAGGGGAGTTAGGGAGTATAGTTATACCAACACTCTTAAGTGGGTGTGAACATGGGGGGGGAATTTGCAACAAGAAGGCTGGGGGAGTGGAGATGTCTTTCTGAGGGCGATGTGTGGTGTAATATAATGCAGAGAATCTATAGTTTGAAAATTAGGACTAGGTGCAGGTTACTAAAAATATTACCCAAAAGGGCTAAAAGGGGTTATTAAGGTGGTTCGGACATTTAGAGGGGTTTTAAAAAAAATTTTAATGACTTGGGGGCATATAAAACTGTATTGGAAGGAAGGCGGGGTAGGGGAAGGATGGGTGTTGATATTTGCAGTTTTTAACTGTAGTGTAGGGGCACCTTGGCAAGAGTGATGGAATGAATGATAATGAAAGTGTTTCTTCTTTTCGAGTTACGTGCGGCGTGGTCTTTGCACACCATTTGTCCTCAACTGTAGGCGGGGGGTTGATCTCAGCTCTTGGGCCCCGCTTTTCTGCTGCCGGGTTCTGTATTCACTCTTGACCTGCGTAACTTCATCATACCTTTTTTTAAAAAAATGTATCTCCCGTCTCTTCGCTTCTCTGTCTAAGTACTGCCAAGTGCATTCACTTCCCGAAACCTAAGTCCATGCTTCCTCTGACTTGCCAAAGAAGTATTTCCCCAAAATTCTTTTGACTCGTTTTTTTCCTCTTCCCGTTGTATCCTCATGCACCCTCTGCCGGGATAGTCTTACTGCAAACCTTTGCACTCTTTCCAACTTTTACATTCATAACCAGATGCGTGTTCGTGACTATCTATGGTGACTCCTGGAACCAACCACTCTCGTTGTTAGGACAGTTATTCGTTGATCTGTGGCTCAGGTGATATGCTCAAACTATGTTTATCCTGAACTACTTCCCTTTCCCTAGAGGTTTGAATTTCCTCATAACCAGTTGTCTTCAGCCTACCACTTTCTATTTTGTATTTGCTTGGGTAAATTTAAAAGCTACTTGTCAGACCCATTTAGCGAAAATTTCCAAATCCGTTTCTAAGACTTTTTTTGGGCTGCTTGTTTGTATTTCCCCTTAATTTCGCGTCTCTGTATACACGGACACTTTTGCTCAGTTCGTATATCCCTCGTATACATACACAAGAAACAAACGGTCCCAGTACTGACCCTTGTGGAACTCCTTTCACAAGGGTTCTTCCCTTTTCTAAGTATTCTTTAAGTATTACTTTCCTTGTTACTCTTCCTGCTCCTCTAACTTTTGTCTCGTCTCTTGGTACTCTGAGGTTCCTTCAACATATCCAAAAATTTACAGTCTACAGTTTACTCGTCGCTCTCTTTCCCCTCCCCCCTTCCTCTCTCTCTCTGTTGCCCAATTTTCGTTACCTTATAATTGTGTGTGAGAATGTGCGCGAGCGCAAGCGTTTTTTTTTTGTACGATGTTTTCTCTCAAATATAACATTTTACCTATTCAGAAAGTACAAAAAAAAAATGACAAATCAATTTCCTTACTCTCGCGGGGCATAATTTTTATACAGGTTGTGGGCATCTGGCTGCCTCTTGCTCTGATAACACTGAGCAAAGGAAATGTTGGACCCCTTTGGGGGTCAAATGTACCGTCTAAATAA
>WNWK01056699.1:0-10940 GCA_009830355.1 Cherax destructor
GTCTTTATGTATAGTCCTGAAACTCGTTTATGAATTTTTCAGCCGCACGTTTGTCTGAACTGGCAGCCTCACCATGCCTTACCACATTTGTATGCCACTAATTTTAAATCTGTCAAACCAGCCTCTGCTCGCCTTAAAATCACCAACTCTACATTCAGCACTGGTTCCAGGCATTTTCTTTGCAACTGCCTTGCCTTTTCACAAATGATTGTCTCCCACCCCTATCCCTAACTCTATCCTTGATAAAACACCAGCAACAACTTCTCAACCTGTTCGACTATTTGTGGCCTTTTGGCTAGCATATCAACACCTTTTGCAACATCAGCTTCCTTGATTTGTTCCTTTTTTCCAGGAAAAGAAATAGTTGACCTGTTTTTGCCATATACCCTGGCAAGCTCAGAAATTCGCACACCACTCGTATTTTTGTATACAGTGGACCTCGATTATTGGCCGTAATCCGTTCCAGAAGCCGGCCTAACACCGAAATGGCTAATAACCAAAATAATATTTCCCATAAGAATTAATGTAAATACAATTAACTGTTCCGACAAAAATTTTCACAATTTTTTTTTTTTTTTTTAACAATTCATCAGTATTACATTTTTTAAAGATTAATGCTGGCTTCTGGAAGATAGGGAGGAAAGAGGGAGGAGTTATTGTTTGGGAGGGGAATTACCTTTCCATAAGGACTTCAGGTAGCAAAGCCCTCTCTGGGGTTACTTCCTTCTTTGTCTTTAACCCTTAAACTGTCCACACGTAGATATATGTTCACGTGCGTACTGCCCGAACGTAGATCAATGTTATATTTTTCATTCCTTCAAATTTAGTGCAATAGGCCTGAGTGCCAGACATGAGAGAATGGGTCTGCGCCCTCAGTGTGCCAGTATTAAAAAAATCTGGGACCACTTACTACCTTGTGGGAGCACCAGTTCAATTTAGTGCCAGCTAGAGCAAATAGTGTGCCAAACATCAGGGATTCAATGATGTCATGTCGCATTAACACTCTTATAAGAGGAAAGTAAAAATAGGTTAGATAAATACATAAGTAGCTGTGGGTGGGTGTGAGTTGCCGACTAGCTTGTGCTACTAAGTCTGATGCCATGCTCCTTCCTCCAGAAGATGTGACCTGACTAGGTGGGTCATTGGTCTGCTTGGGTGACATGGGACCTGCCTTGCATGGGCCAGTAGGCCTGCTGCAGTGTTCCTTCTTTCTTATGATCTTCTTATGATCTTATTTAACAACTCATCAAAATATTCCTCCATCTTCCCGATACCTCTAACTCTCCATTTAATAACTCTCCTCTACTATTTTTAACTGTCAAATCCATTTGTTCCCTAGGCTTCCTCAACTTATTAATCTCACTCCAAAACTTTTCTTATTTTCAACAAAATTTGTTGATAACATCTCCCCCACTCTCTCATTTGCTCTATTTTTACATTGTTACAACTCTCTAACCTCTTTTTTCTCTCCATATACTCTTCCCTCCTTGCATCACTTCTACTTTAAAAAACCTCTCATATGTAACTTTTTCTCCCTTA
Source organism: Cherax destructor (assembly GCA_009830355.1). NCBI lineage: Eukaryota > Metazoa > Arthropoda > Malacostraca > Decapoda > Parastacidae > Cherax > Cherax destructor. Next base: position 1,540 of record WNWK01056699.1, read on the forward strand.
CTACTCTCTTTACATCATCATTCCACCAATCGCTCTTCCTCTCTCCCGCACCCACTCGCCTGTAACCTGGAGTTTACCTGGAGAAATTCCAGGGGTCAACGCCCTGCGGGCCCTGTCTGTGACCAGGCCTCATGTTCTCCAGAGCCTGATCAACCAGGCTGTTACTGCTGGCCGCACGCAGTCCAACGTACGAACCACAGCCTGGCTAGTCAGGTAGCGACTTTAGGTGCCTGTCCAGTGCCTGCTTGAAGACAGCCAGGGATTTGTTGGTAATCCCCTGATGTTGCTGGGAGGCAGTTGAACAATCTTGTACCCCTGACACTTATTGTGTTGTCCCTCAACGTGCTAGTGGCACCCCTGCTCTTCATTGGGGGATTACATCACCTGCTGAGTCTTTTGCTTTGTATGGAGTGATGTTCTGTGCAAGTTTGGTACTAATCCCTCGAGAATTTTCCACGTGTATATAATAATGTATCTCTCCCGCCTGGTTCTAGCGAGTACAGGTTTAGGAATTAAGCTTCCCAGTAATTGAGGTGGTTTGTCACAGTTATGGTGCCGTGAAGGTTCTCTGCACATTTTCAAGGTCAGCAATTTCACCCGCCTTGAAAGGTGCAGTTAGTGTGCAACTATATTCTAGCCTAGATAGAACAAGCGATCTGTAAAGTGTCAACATGGACTTGGCATCCCTGGTTTTGAAGGTTTCATTATCCATCCTGTCATTTTTCTAGCAGATGTGATTGCTACAGTGTTATGGTCCTTGAAGGTGAGATCCTCTGACATGATCACTCAGATCTTTGACATTAGTTTTCGCCTATTGTGTGGTTGGAATTAGTTTTGTACCCGATGAGATTTTAATTTCCTCACGTTTTCCGTATCTGAGTAATGAAATTTCTCATCATTGAACTTCATATTGTTTTCTGCAGCCCATTTAAAGATTTGGTTTATGTCTGCTTGAGTCTTGCAGTGTCTTCAACGGTAGACACTGTCATACAGATTCGGGTGTATCTGCAAAAGGAAGACACGGCACGTGGCTTATATCCCTGTCTATGTCCGATATAAGGATGAGGAACAGGATGGGAGCGAGTACTGTGTCTTGTGGGACAGAACTTTTCACAGTAGCTGCCTCGACTTTACTCTGTTGATACTACTCTTTGTGTTCTACTTGTTAGGAAATTATAGATCCATCTACCAAATTTTCCTGTTATTTTATGACGCATTTTGTGTGCTATTACACCATGGTCACACTTGTCAAAGGCTTTGCAAAGTCTGTGTATATAACATCTGCATTCTGTTTGTCTTCTAGAGCATCCAGGACCTTGTCGTAGTGGTCTAGTAGTTGCCCTGGGTTGTGCAATTGATGGGTATCAAGATGAGTGGCGATCTTGCTTCTTAGAACCCTTTCAAAATTTTTATGATATGGGACGTTAGCGCTATTGGTCTGTAGTTCTTTGCTATTGCTTTACTACCCCCTTTGTGGAGTGGGGCTATGTCTGTTGTTTTTAGTAACTGGGACGACCCCAGTGTCATGCTCCTCTCCATAGGATGTTAAAAGCATGTGATAGGTACTTCTTGCAGTTCTTGATGAACACGGAGTTCCATGAGTCTGGGCCTGGAGCGGAGTACATGGGCATGTCATTTATTGCCTTTTCGAAGTCATTTGGCGTCAGGGTGATGTCAGGTAGGCATGCGTCTGTCAAGTTCTGTGGCACTCTCATAAAAAAATCATTTAGGTCTTCGATTTTCAGTCTGGTTAGCGGCTCGCTAAAAACTGAGTCATACTGGGACTTAAGTAACTCACTCATTTCCTTGCTGTCATCTGTGTAGGACCCATCCGTTTAAGTAGGGGCCCAATACTGGTTGTTGTTCTCGACTTTGATTTTGCATAAGAAAAAGAAATACTTTGGGTTTCTTTCAATTTCATTTATGGCTTTTAGTTCTTCCCTCGTTTCTTGATTCCTGTAAGATTCCTTTAGTTTTAATTCGATGTTTGCCATTTCTCTGACTAGTGTTTCCCTTCGTATTTCAGATATTTTGGGCCCTCTTGTAGCCGCTCCGTCATTCTTTGCCTTCGCCTGTATAGGAGCGCCTCTCTCTTCTAGTTTGCATCTTCTCCTCCTTTTCCTTAAGGGAATTTGCCTTGAGCAAACCTCAAGTGCCACAGAGTTAATTTGTTGTAGACATAGGTTAGGATCCGTGATGCTTAGGCTATCTTCCCAGTTTATATCATTTAGGACATACTTCTGCTGAACACTCTAACATTACATTTTTAAATCTACCCCATACATCTTCGACCCCATTACCTACACTCTCACTAACCCATCTATCCTCCAATAGTTGTTTATATCTTACCCTAACTCCCTCCTCTTTTAGTTTATAAACCTTCACCTCTCTCTTACTTACTGCTTCTATTTTCCTTGTATCCCATCTACCTTTTACTCCCACTGTAGCTATAACTAAAAAGTTATCTGATATATCTGTGGCCCCTCTATAAACATGTACATCCTGAAGTCTACTCAACAGTCTTTTATCTACCAATACGAAGTCCAACAAACTACTGTCATTTCGCCCTACATCATATCTTGTATACTTATTTATCCTCTTTTTCTTAAAATATGTATTACCTATAACTAAACCCCTTTCTATACAAAGTTCAATTAAAGGGCTCCCATTTTCATTTACACCTGGCACCCCAAATTTACCTACCACACCCTCTCTACATGTTTCTCCTACTTTAGCATTTAGGTCCCCTACCACAATTACTCTCCACTTGGTTCAAAAGTTCCTATACATTCGCTTAACATCTCCCAAAATCTCTCTCTCTCCTCTACACTCCTCTCTTCTCCAGGTGCATACACGCTTATTATGACCCACTTTTCGCATCCGACCCTTATTTTAATCCACATAATCCTTGAATTTACACATTTATATTCCCTCTTCTCCTTCCATAACTGATCCTTCAACATTATTGCTACCCCTTCCTTAGCTCTAACTCTCTCAGATAATCCTGACTTAATCCCATTTATTTCTCCCCAGTGAAACTCGCCTACCCCCTTCAGCTTTGTTTCGCTTAGAGCCAGGACATCCAACTCTTTTCATTCATAACATCAGCAATCATCTCTTTCTTATCATTCGCACTACATCCACGCACATTCAAACAACCCAGTTTTATAAAGTTTTTCTTCTTCTCTTTTTTAGTAAATGTAGGAGAGGTGCAGGTTTAATGGGGTGTCCAGGTTTCCCTACCTGCTGACATTCTGGACAACAGGAATATGATTCTTTACATCTTGCCTTAACTTTGGCCAAAAGAATTCTTTTGTTATTCTATATTGAGTTTTGAATTCCCAAATGGCCTCCTAAAGAAGAATTATGGGCTATATTTAGTATCTGAGACCTAAACTTTCTGGGAACCACTAACTTATCTGTTTGTTGTTTTCCCTCCACCTCCTTATCAGTTTCAGTGCAGACTAAGTAATTATTTTTAAGAGATATTTGACCGGGTGACCGAAGTGGATTTACCCATAGCTGCCTCAAAAGCAGAGTTTAGTGAGGAGTCTTTCCGTTGTTCCTCCCGAAAGGACAGTCCCTCAGGCATGGAAACAGAGACATCTGGCAATCCTGCAACCCTGTAATATGGGTAGCCTGTCCTGGAGCTGAATTTGGAGACTTAGAGCAGGAGTTGAGCCTAGAGTTGAAGTTCGCGCAGGAGCTAGTCTTGTATCTAGATAGCTTGCTATCTGGCATTGCTTACGCTTTGCCAACGCTTCACGAATTTTGTGTCTCATTTTTGCATTCGCTTCGCTATGGTCAGCCTGCTATTGTGAGTATTCTGCAATTTGGTTTGTTATTGTGTATCAGCCTTGCTATTGTGTGTGTGTGCATATTGGCTTTGCTATTGCGTGTCAGTTCTGCTATCGTATGAGTATACTGCAATTCGTACCGTGCATAGAGCTACAGCGTGTTAAAGTTGGGGGTTAATGCCACCTATTCGAGTCAGACGGTTAGTGTCTGAGTTAACTCTGCTAAAGTTGCCCAAACTCTCTCTACAGCGTTGTTGGCGTATCGCTCGTTCTATTGGTGTTGAATACCAGCGTAACCTTACTGCTGCTCAGCTGCGTGATATTATAAGGAGTAAAATACAAACTGAAACTATGGCATATCAGTCTAGTGTTTCTCCCTCTACAAGAGCTGTTAATCGTAGGTCACCATTGAGGTTTCTACAAAATGGGAGAGACAGAACTCCTGAGCAAAACCAGCAAGTCACAGGTGTGGGGTTATCGACAGGTGAGTCTGGTTCACTGGCGCTTGAACTAGCCAGACTCACTCTTGAACAAACTAAAGAACAGCGTGCATTTGCTAAGGAGGAGTTTGATAGAGAGAAGGAGAGGAGACAATTCCATCAGACTGTAGATGACTTCAATTTGCAAAGGGCAGTACAGTTTGTTCCTCGTTTTGTTGAAGCAGAGCCTGAACAGTTTTTCGAAGCATTTGAAAACCAGGCTGGAGCTTTAGGGTGGCCTGAGGTTCATTGGGCGTCACTGGTGCATACTGCGTTGTTTGGTAAGGCACAAGAATTTACTTCTAGCCTGGGAAATGCTGATTTTGGAAACTATCGCATTGTGAAAACCACTGTTCTTGGGGCTTATCAATGTATTCCTGCCAAGTATAGGAAAGAATTCAAACTCGGCAGAAGGCAGTTGGGTCAGTCTGCTGTTGATTTTGTCAGACAGCAGACCAGGCTTTACAAAGTGGTACAAGGCAAGTGGTGTCGCTGATTTTGAAAATTTGAAGCAGCTCATCTTGGTGGACAACCTACTGGAGTCTGTTAGTCCAGAGGTTCGAGTGTTTCTACAAGATCATTCCTTGCCTACGGCATTGGAAGCAGCCAGGTGTGCTGATACTTTTGAAACTAACCGCTCCTTGTCCGAGCGGTCTTATCTCTTTCCTCAACAGCCAGGTATGAGCAGAGATCGTCAAAGAAAAGTTCCTGAGTGGAGAAATAAAGGTCAAGATGAAGGTGAATCTCGTCAGCAGTCAACTAAAACACCTGGTGAGCAGCGTAACTTCACTCCTGGTCAACCTGGTGAGCAACATCAAATTACCCAACGAGATGTGAAGCGGCAGTATCCAGAGTGGCGTAAGCCACAAAATCAACGAGGTGCCAAAGTTAAAGCTGAGATGGTATGTTACAACTGTGGCAAGCCTGGCCACATCAGACCCAATTGTCCAAGTAAACCCCAACCATTTGGGAAAATCTCTAATATCCCTAATAATATGTCCCAGGAAGAAGTAGAGAAGGGGATGGCCCCTTACTATAGCTCTTGTTACATATCCCTTCAGGAACATTCAGAGAAAAAGGAAGTTAAAACCTTTAGGGATACTGGAGCATATTGCTCACTTATAAGAGAGGGAGTACTACCCCTTTCTGATCAAACCTCTTTGCAATCCTCAGTTCTGTTAGAAGCTTTTGGAGGAGCAGTATTTTCTGTCCCTTTATGTATAGAACTTATAATGGTTAATTCTTCCCCGATGTTGGCCATAACTCGGGCACAATCCAAAGTGATGTCTGATAAGAATGTTAACTCGTCCTTGGACGACTCTGATCTCGGACTAACCAATTTGTTTTGCGAGGAAAACTGGCCAGAGCCTCGTAAATTTAGTGAACAGCCCCAGATCAAGCCTTCCTATTCCAGGGTTGCAGGATTGCCAGATGTCTCTGTTTCCATGCCTGAGGGACTGTCCTTTCGGGAGGAACAACGGAAAGACTCCTCACTAAACTCTGCTTTTGAGGCAGCTATGGGTAAATCCACTTCGGGTCACCCGGTCAAATATCTCTTAAAAAATAATTACTTAGTCTGCACTGAAACTGGTAAGGAGGTGGAGGGAAAACAACAAACAGATAAGTTAGTGGTTCCCAGAATGTTTAGGTCTCAGATACTAAATATAGCCCATAATTCTTCTTTAGGAGGCCATTTGGGAATTACCAAAACTCAATATAGAATAACAAAAGAATTCTTTTGGCCAAAGTTAAGGCAAGATGTAAAGAATCATATTCGCTGTTGTCCAGAATGTCAGCAGGTAGGGAAACCTGGACACCCCATTAAACCTGCACCTCTCCATCCCATTCCTGTTAATGGAGACCCTTTCTCAGAATTGATAATAGATTGTGTAGGTCCACTACCTAAAGCTAAGTCTGGAAATCAATACTTATTCACAATCATGGATAGAGTAACTAGATATCCAGAGGCAGTTCCCATGCGCAGTATTAACACTAAAGCAATCCTTAAAGCTTTAACTAAGTTTATCTCTTGCTTTGGAATTCCTAAAACTATTCAAAGTGATCAAGGTACTAACTTCACTGCCAAAGCATTTAGGAAGCATTAACTAGGCTAGGAATAGTTCATAACCTATCCACTGCCTATCATCCTCAGTCCCAAGGCGCCTTGGAAAGATTCCATCAGACGTTAAAAACAATGATGAGAACATTCTGCTTGCATTTTCCTACAGACTGGGATGAATCACTTCCTCTGTTGCTATTTGCAATGAGAGAAACTGTGCAAGAGTCTACAGGGTACAGTCCTTTTGAGCTGATATTTGGGCACAATGTACGAGGTCCTCTACGTGTGCTCAAAGAAGGATGGATGGGAGAAGACGCCTCCACAACCAGCTACAATCCTTCTTCAAGGTTGCAGGTAGCACGCCAGTTGGCTAAGGCTAACTTGAAGGCAGCTCAGAATACGATGAAACAGAGGTATGACAGAAACTCAAAATTTCGCTCCTTCCATCCAGGAGATAAGGTGTTGGTACAGGAGCCTATACCTGGCCACACCTTGAAAGCTAGATTTACGGGACCAATGCAAATCGTAAGTAAATTATCTGATGTAAATTATGTGGTATCTCCCTTGACAAGACCTCAAAAAGCAAAACTTACCACATTAATCAAATTAAAGCTTTTAATACACCAGATAAAGTTCCAGTAATGACTCTGTCCTCTGCCTCTGATGACCCTGACTCTTTGCACTCTGAGATTAATGTAAAGCTTCCAAATTCGGTCCTCCTCAAGGACCCTAAACCTTAATGTTGGGTTTGACCAAGTCTCAAGTAACTAATTTAACTGCGCTTCTACAGTCTTATCCTGATATTTTTCGGATGTGCCGAAAAATGTACATTAGGATATCATGATGTAGATGTTGGAAACTCTAAACCTATTAAACTCTCCCTTACAGAGCTAATCCTGAAAAACAGAAGCTACTTCAACAGGAGGTAGAATTTCTGTTAGAGCATGGGTTAGTGGAGGAGTCATCTAGTCCGTGGGCTTCACCGTGCATTCTTGTTAACAAAGCTGATGGAGGGTTCCGAATGTGCACAGATTACCGTAAGGTGAATGAGGTCACAATTGCAGATGCCCATCCTCTGCCACGTTTGGATGATGTAATCGACTTTGTGGGTAAGGCTACTTTTGTATCCAAATTGGACCTCCTTAAAGGATGGAGAGGTGCAGGTTTAATGGGGTGTCCAGGTTTCCCTACCTGCTGACATTCTGGACAACAGCGAATATGATTCTTTACATCTTGCCTTAACTTTGGCCAAAAGAATTCTTTTGTTATTCTATATTGAGTTTTGGTAATTCCCAAATGGCCTCCTAAAGAAGAATTATGGGCTATATTTAGTATCTGAGACCTATACTTTCTGGGAACCACTAACTTATCTGTTTGTTGTTTTCCCTCCACCTCCTTATCAGTTTCAGTGCAGACTAAGTAATTATTTTTTAAGAGATATTTGACCGGGTGACCCGAAGTGGATTTACCCATAGCTGCCTCAAAAGCAGAGTTTAGTGAGGAGTCTTTCCGTTGTTCCTCCCGAAAGGACAGTCCCTCAGGCATGGAAACAGAGACATCTGGCAATCCTGCAACCCTGGAATAGGAAGGCTTGATCTGGGGCTGTTCACTAAATTTACGAGGCTCTGGCCAGTTTTCCTCACAAAACAAATTGGTTAGTCCGAGATCAGAGTCGTCCAAGGACGAGTTAACATTCTTATCAGACATCACTTTGGATTGTGCCAGAGTTATGGCCAACATCGGGGAAGAATTAACCATTATGGGTTCTATACATTTAGTAGACTCAATGTTATTACCCAGTAATAGCATTGCATCCTTCATAGGAAATCCCTCCGAGACACCAACAGTCAAAAACCCAGTGTAGTATTTACTCTGCACATAGATTTGATGTAAAGGGACAGAAAATACTGCTCCTCCAAAAGCTTCTAACAGAACTGAGGATTGCAAAGAGGTTTGATCAGAAAGGGTAGTACTCCTCTCTTATAAGTGAGCAATATGCTCCAGTATCCCTAAAGGTTTTAACTTCCTTTTCTCTGAATGTTCCTGAAGGGATATGTAACAAGAGCTATAGTAAGGGGCCATCCCTTCTCTACTTCTTCCTGGGACATATTATTAGGGATATTAGAGATTTTCCCAAATGGTTGGGGTTTACTTGGACAATTGGGTCTGATGTGGCCAGGCTTGCCACAGTTATAACATACCATCTCAGCTTTAACTTTGGCACCTCGTTGATTTTGTGGCTTACGCCACTCTGGATACTGCCGCTTCACATCTCGTTGGGTAATTTGATGTTGCTCACCAGGTTGACCAGGAGTGAAGTTATGCTGCTCACCAGGTGTTTTAGTTGACTGCTGACGAGATTCACCTTCATCTTGACCTTTATTTCTCCACTCAGGAACTTTTCTTTGACGATCTCTGCTCATACCAGGCTGTTGAGGAAAGAGATAAGACCGCTCGGACAAGGAGCGGTTAGTTTCAAAAGTATCAGCCAACCTGGCTGCTTCCAATGCCGTAGGCAAGGAATGATCTTGTAGAAACACTCGAACCTCTGGACTAACAGACTCCAGTAGGTTGTCCACCAAGATGAGCTGCTTCAAATTTTCAAAATCAGCGACACCACTTGCCTTGTACCACTTTGTAAAAGCCCTGGTCTGCTGTCTGACAAAATCAACAGCAGACTGACCCAACTGCCTTCTGCCGAGTTTGAATTCTTTCCTATACTTGGCAGGAATACATTGATAAGCCCCAAGAACAGTGGTTTTCACAATGCGATAGTTTCAAAATCAGCATTTCCCAGGCTAGAAGTAAATTCTTGTGCCTTACCAAACAACGCAGTATGCACCAGTGACGCCCAATGAACCTCAGGCCACCCTAAAGCTCCAGCCTGGTTTTCAAATGCTTCGAAAAACTGTTCAGGCTCTGCTTCAACAAAACGAGGAACAAACTGTACTGCCCTTTGCAAATTGAAGTCATCTACAGTCTGATGGAATTGTCTCCTCTCCTTCTCTCTATCAAACTCCTCCTTAGCAAATGCACGCTGTTCTTTAGTTTGTTCAAGAGTGAGTC
>WNWK01056700.1:0-10939 GCA_009830355.1 Cherax destructor
GAGTGGCACTTCCCAGGTTAACTCCTGGACCACATCACTCCTGCACATGCTCCCTCCTTCACAGTATTAACACACCACGCCAGATGTATTATTTCAGCGGATAATTCCTGCAGCAGGAGCCACGCCAGGCACCACCGTCAGGTGTGACGACCCACTGACCAACCTGTAATTCAGGCTCAACCAACTTAAATATATATTATTTATATTCCCTATACAAACATAGTTTAATGTGTAATACTTTTTGTATTATTATGAAAAAAAATAGAAACTTCTCTTAGATGTTACAATAGAGATGTTTAAATGATTTCGGGTTTATTTCGAAGTTGTGATTATAGTGTATTCTCTGGTCCTCTCTTATATTTTATCAGTAGGAAATTAATTCAGGTCTGTAATGTATCTTGTGTACTGTTTTTCACAATAAAGTATATATAATTATATATATAAAACCTGGTGTGCTTGAAATACAATATTCAGCCTAAAGGAGAGACATCAGTAATTTTTTCCCTTTGAATTTTTATATATATATATATATATATATATATATATATATATATATATATATATATATATATATATATATATATATATATATATATATAATGTCAGTATAAATATACACCAGTAAAAATCACAATGTATGTTAATAGTTTTTTATTGAATTTAAAACATTCGTTTTTTAATGTTTATTGAGACAAGATTCAGCGTGAGAAGCCTTGTTTACATGAGATGAAAATGTCGCCCGGAATGTGCATGACATTACGTCTCCTTTGATCGTATTTGTGTCTAGTAGTAATGCTAGTTTTGGGAAAATATCATACAAGCCTCCGCATCAGCCAATCAGGTTGTATTTATTCCCAAGGCTGGGTTCTGATAGGCTGTTACAGTGTTCGGACTATCATATAAGCCTTTGCATCAACCAATTGGGTTGTATTTTATTCCCAAAGCTGGATTCTGATGGGCTGTTACAGTTTTCGGGACTCATACAAGTCTCTGCTGCATCAGCCAATCAGATTGTATTTATTCTCAAAGCTGAATTTTGATAGGTTGTTAGTATTCGGGACTATCATACAAGCCTCTGCATCAGCCAATCAAACTATTTAATTCCAAGTTGAATTCTGATAGGCTGTTAAAGTGTTCGGGAATCTCATACAAGCTCCTCAATCAGCCAATCAGGTTGTATTTATTCCTATAGTTGGATTCTGATAGGCTGTTAGAGGAGGCGTGTGAAACATTTGTTACTCTCAACACGTGACTATTGTTTTAAATTTTTGGAAATCGACAGCATTTAAGGGGGATGGACTGAAAAGACATTATAGGAGGAAAACTATGAAGATTTGGGATATATTTCTCATAGGAAACCTGCAAAGATTAAAGCTGAAGCCGAAAATGAATAAAGTAGTCCAGTGGTAGACCTAACCAGCTTACACTGTGTGGGGATACCAACACTTCATGGGTACCCCATCCAGCTTACACTGTGTGAGGATACCAACACTTCATGGGTACCCCATCCAGCTTACACTGTGTGGGGATACCAACACTTCATGGGTACCCCATCCAGCTTACACTGTGTGGGGATACCAACACTTCATGGGTACCCCATCCAGCTTACACTGTGTGAGGATACCAACACTTCATGGGTACCCATCCAGCTTACACTGTGTGGGGATACCAACACTTCATGGGTACCCCATCCAGCTTACACTGTGTGGGGATACCAACACTTCATGGGTACCCCATCCAGCTTACACTGTGTGGGGATACCAACACTTCATGGGTACTCCATCCAGCTTACACTGTGTGAGGATACCAACACTTCATGGGTACCCATCCAGCTTACACTGTGTGGGGATACCACATTCATGGGTACCCCATCCAGCTTACACTGTGTGGGGATACCAACACTTCATGGGTACCCCATCCAGCTTACACAGTGGGGGGATACCAACACTGCATTCGTAGCCTTATTCGGCTTACATAGTGCTTGGGGATACCAGCGCATCATTGGTATCCCCATCATCTGGTTTACACACACGAATACAAGAACAAAGGGCACTGCAGTAGGCCTACTGGCCCATGCAAGGCAGGTCCAACCTATATTTAAAGCTACCCAAAGATCTTGCGTCACCGACGCTACCTGCAGTTTTTTTTTCACTTATCTACAACTCTATGGCCAAACCAGTGCTTCCCTAAATCCTTTCTAAATCTAAATTTGTCCTACTCGAATCCATTGCTACGAGTCCTGTCTTGGTTAGACACTTTCAAAATTGTTTTTCATTTGTACACTTCAATCATATATCGCCTCTATGGCTTTCAGAGGAGGCAAGGCCAGTGCCTTCAGCCCATCTTAGCAGGAAAGATTTCTGACACATGGAATCAACTTGGTCAGCCTTATCTATATATTTTACAGAGCATTTATATCCATTGTGTAATACAGAGACCAGAACTGAGCAGCATAATCTAAATGAGATCTTACCTAAATGCGTAGTTTTTTGTATGACCTTTTGAAAGCCCTTCTTGCTAAGGGGAAAAATTTAGAATTAGAGACGGGGAATATTTAGAATTAGAGACGGGAATATTTAGAATTAGAGACGGGGGAAAATTTAGAATTAGGGGACGGAATATTTAGAATTAGAGACGGAATATTTAGGATTAGATTTGGGGAATATTTGGAATTAGAGAGCATTATTATTATATTAAATACAAGCGATAAGCCTGCATGGGGAGGGTGACGGGTCACAGTTAGAATTAGAGAGGAAGATGGGTCATACAATTAGAATTAGAGATGAAGCCTGGTCCAACAAACTCAAGCCTAGTTCAACTAACTCAAGCCTAGTTCAACTAACTCAAGCCTAGTTCAACTAACTCAAGCCTTTCTTAACAAACTCAAGCCTTTCTTAACAAACTCAAGCCTAGTTCAACTAACTCAAGCCTAGTTCAACTAACTCAAGCCTTTCTTAACAAACTCAAGCCTAGTTCAACTAACTCAAGTCTAGTTCAACTAACTCAAGTCTAGTTCAACTAACTCAAGCCTAGTTCAACTAACTCAAGCCTAGTTCAACTAACTCAAGCCTTTCTAACAAACTCAAGCCTAGTTCAACTAACTCAAGCCTAGTTCAACTAACTCAAACCTAGTTCAACTAACTCAAGCCTAGTTCAACTAACTCAAGCCTAGTTCAACTAACTCAAGTCTAGTTCAACTAACTCAAGCCTAGTTCAACTAACTCAAGACCTAGTTCAACTAACTCAAGCCTAGTTCAACTAACTCAAGCCTAGTTCAACTAACTCAAGCCTAGTTCAACTAACTCAAGCCAAGTTCAACTAACTCAAGCCTAGTTCAACTAACTCAAGCCTAGTTCAACTAACTCAAGCATAGTTCAACTAACTCAAGCCTAGTTCAACTAACTCAAGCCTAGTTCAACTAACTCAAGCCTAGTTCAACTAACTCAAGCCTAGTTCAACTAACTCAAGCCTAGTTCAACTAACTCAAGCCTAGTTCAACCCTGACTGCTTCACAATTTCCAGACAGTTATAACTCAAGCTTTCAGCTTGAGCTGTCAGAGAGTCCCCAAAAGCTTAGATTACCATCTGTTTACGTTCCGTTTGAAGTTAGAAGAATCTGCAAAAAATGTTCAAATGTAAATTGGATATTTTTTCGTTGAATTTTCTCACTTGTGCGTCACCATGATTTTTATTTTTGTGAAAAATGGTAACGTGAATAAAATGCCATTATTAATTCAGCAGCTGTGCCCAAAATAAATTTTGAGAGTATTTTAAAGTGGATGATGGGTGGTAGCCTAGTTGAAATATTGAGAGATTTATTCATCTGTTGCAGATCATAATTTATTTACACAATTCCACGTAAGTCATTCTTCTTGTTTTTTGTGACACGTAAATCACTCTCCTGTTATTTACAGATTAAAGTCACTCTGCTGCCCACATTTTCCATTAAGAAATATATTGCTGTATAGTTCCCGAAGCCTCGAATAAATGTCATAACAATTTTTTTCATATACGTCTATCGTCAAAGTTACACTTTAAGTGTCGCCATAAATCCCTCTATTAACCATTAACTCCCTCAAATAACGTCTGGTGTCGCAGGAAAGCCATTACTTTCTCTGTCTTTTCCCCAGACTCCAGCAACAGACATATCATTCCTCTTCTCAGGATTGAGGAAGGACATTCCCTGTTACAACAAATACTAATGGTTATCATAACCATAATTTTTAAATACGTGGAGGGGTAAGCCGAGAAAGGTCTCTGTCTGATGAGTCCTTTTACCTAACATGACTAAGACCCGCGTCAGGAAACACTAGTCCCGTTTCCTGGAAAACCTAACCTAACCTCGTGCTCTATATTTTATTTGTCTCTTAGCACTTGCTAGAAACGAAATGTTTCAATCATTCACATCTAGATTTCATGTCCATCATTTGGTTCGCTTGCTATTTATTGGTAACATTTCTGTGGTATATATAAACCAGGAGTCACTCAATGTTTATGTTTTGCTTATTACGTTATCATTAGCAAGATTCCTGGGTACGTGGTGAGTTTCTCAGGCTGGTACCTGCTTGGTATGGGGTCCTGGTACCTGCTTGGTTTACTGAAGGGTCCTGGTACCTGCTTGGTATGGGGGTCCTGGTACCTGCTTGGTATGAGGGTCCTGGTACCTGCTTGGTATGAGGTCCTGGTACCTGCTGGTATGAGGGTCCTGGTACCTGCTTGGTTGAGGGTCCTGGTACCTGCTTGGTATGAGGGTCCTGGTACCTGCTTGGTATGAGGGTCCTGGTACCTGCTTGGTATGAGGGTCCTGGTACCTGCTTGGTATGAGGGTCCTGGTACCTGCTTGGTATGAGGGTCCTGGTACCTGCTTGGTATGAGGGTCCTGGTACCTGCTTGGTATGAGGGTCCTGGTACCTGCTTGGTATGAGGGTCCTGGTACCTGCTTGGTATGAGGGTCCTGGTACCTGCTTGGTATGAGGGTCCTGGTACATGATTAGTAATGGGGTCCTCATAGCACTGATCCTGGGCAACGCCACCACGTTATCATGGTAGAAATCTTACACCCCTGGCTGTCCCAGTCAGCATAGATTAGGTCACAGCTTTGGCTTAATCTATGTTAAAGAGTTATTCAACATACAGTGAACCTTCAGATCCATAACACGAAGGAGTCTTGATGTCACTCCAATGCTTGAAGAAAATCTTTGTCGATATTTTCATTCTGTTGTTAAGGCTACAAAATATGGCAAGAGCAATTTATCCTCCACATCTTGAATATATCTGTGGATAATTGTGTCCTTTTCTACAAATTATACTAGCTTTTATCGTCGTCCTGTAAGTCCCGAAGTTAGGCAGCTATCGCTTGATAGAGTGTAGCATTCATGGTCGGGTATAAGAAATACTGCAGCAGTAGCATTCATGGTCGGGTATAAGAAATATGCAGGAGTTGCGTTCATGGTCGGGTATAAGAAATACTGCAACAGTAACATTTATGGTCGGGTTTAAGAAATACTGCAAGAGTTGCGTTTGCCACTGCTCTTCTGTTTAATATGTCTGAGATGTGAGAGCTGTGCCGGGGTGATCTCAGACCCACATTGGGCATCGACTGCCGCCTCCTCTTGACTGCAGGACTCAGTGCGTATCTGAAATACAAGGAAACTTGAGCCAGGAGTTAGATTTTGACGCCCAAGCGACTAGATTATTGTGCATCCCATATCCACCCTGTGGACGGTAGTGTAAGAATATATCCATCCTGTGAACGGTAACGTAAAAAAAAACATATGGATACACAAAAGGTCTAGAAACTAGAACCAGAAAAAAGGGTCAACATGAGTACATATACCTACAAAATAGGATATTTGCTATTTTGATCAAGGCTACTCACCTAATTTTGGCCTGGTTCAAGAGCTCCTTGAAGATGTGGAGCACATTGAGGTTATCCTTGGCGCTGGACTCCAGGAAACCGTTCTCCCACTTCACCAAGACCATGGTCTCCGCGGTCTCCAGAGGCACCACTCGCTGGTCTTCGAGGTCCGCCTTGTTGCCCACCACCACGATGGGCACTGCTTCCTTCTTGGTCTGTAGAATGAACTCTCGTAGGTGTCGCACCTGTGGGCCAGACGTAGGCGTGAGTGCGGACTAGAAAGGTACCTTTGAGTAAGACACAAGTGCAACACCCAGGTATCTTGTATTATTTAGTCACAGTGGGGGTGTATGTCTCTCAGTTTATATATACTGAGAGGTGTATGTCTCTCAGTGGATATTCACTGACAGGTGTATGTTTCTCAGTATATATACACTAAGAGGTGTATGACTCTCATTGTATATACACTGACAGTCCTAGTTTAATCTCTATTTTGAGGGATTTATGCATTCTTGACTGGTGGTATTGGGGTGACTTTTCAGCAAGGTTTAAATTTCAAACTAACTAGATATTCTCGGTCACTGCGCTTTCCGAGAAAGGTATCCACACCTCCCACAAGCCCAGCCCCATCTACTTCACTGCTCGCAAAGGAACAGTACAGAGGCGACATTATTTTTTAATGCTGGTAAACATCAGCGTTGAAGACCGAAGACAACCATACAGAAAAGGTCCATTTTCAATCAACATGTCAGCTAGGCACCCAAAGAGCCAGATTTTGAACCTTCCACTAAAATACACCAGATATGAAAGTTTAAGGTCAATCAGAAGAGGCTTTCTAGTTATTATACAGAGGCCATCACTGGAATAACATGACAGACATCGGTGGACCTGACTTAACTCAGTGAAGACGTGTCTTGTGTGCTCTCTGTCAATCTGAAGATGTCCTCTCTTGAGCTACTCTACCAGCAGCTGAAGGAAGAACTGAGGGTAGCTAAGCTTGAGATACAGCGACTGACTGAGGAAAACAAGAGGATTCGTAGTAATCCTCCTGTTGAGAATCCTCGCCAGGAAAGGAACCTGGACAGTGGCTAAAACGCATGGGACAAAGTTAAGGCTCAAGAGGACGGGTGGAGAGGTAGAAACAACGAAGACCCAGGAGAATGTTGTGGAAACATCGAACCCATTCTCCGTGCTACCCGATGAATGTGAGTCGACTTCTGGGCGTCGACGAAAGACAAAAAAGGAAGGTAAAAACATTGTTGTTGTTGGGGACAGTCAGGTTAGGTACATGGATAGGGCTTTCTGTTTGATTGATAGGAGTAGGAGACAGAGGGTTTGCTTTCCTGGGGCTGGGATGGAGGATATTGTTAGCCGTCTGGACGACATCATGAGAGGTAATGGGAGCAATCCTATTATCTGTCTCAGTGCTGGAGGCAACGATGTTGGCAGACGTAGGAGTGAGGACCTGACTAGCAGGTTTAGGTCAGCAATAGACATAATTAGGAAGAAGGTGGGAACCCTGTCATATGTGTTTTTGCCAAGGGAGGAGTTGGAAATGAATGGCTGTCCAGGGCAATTGGTGTCAATTGCTGGCTGGACAAATACTGTAAGGAAAATTCAGTAACATTCATTGACAACTGGGACCCTTCTATGGCAGAAATGACATGTATGCCAGGGATGGGGTTCACTTATCCAGGTCTGGGGTGGGGGCACTGGCAACTGCAGTGGAGGGAGCTGTTAGGGCTTTAAACTAGAAATAGTTAGTGGTATGGGTTTTGGGGAAAACAGAAGTCCCAGTGTAGTAATATTATAAGTTGTGGAGAACTAGTAATAGGCAGAATATGGTGGATAGTGGAAAGCTAGTGACACTAGATGACAAGGACAGTAATAGGTATAGTGGAAAAACAGAGATGAGCAGGAAGGGTAAAGATAAAGGAGGGTCTCTATTTATATATTACACCAATAGTCGTAGTGCTAGGAATAAGATGGACGAGTTGAGATTAGTTGCAAGTACGGGTAATATTGATGTTTTTGCAATAACTGAGACATGGTTTAATATGAAAAATCGGGACTTGCCTGCCGAATGTCACATTCAGGGTTTTAAATTGTTCCAAGTAGACAGAAGTATCGGGAAAGGGGTGGGGTGGCACTCTATGTCCGTGATCATTTAAATTGTTGCATAAAACGGGTATAAAGTCTGAATTAACACATACAGAGTCTGTCTGGATAGAATTTTCAGAGGGTGTGAAAAATTGATTTTAGGCGTGATTTACCGTCCTCCAAACTTAGATAGGGAACAAGGGAGACTACTTTGGGGAATTGTTAAGGCCCAAGACACGATACGTAGTAATTCTGGGGGCTTAACTTTAGTCAGATTGATTGGAATTTCATGACAGGGAATTTAGAATCTAACGACTTTTTAGAAATAGTTCAGGATTGCTTTTGAAGCAGTTTGTAACAGAACCTACAAGGAAATAACCTACTTGACTTGGTTCTGGCAAGCAAGGGAAAACCCCTTTTTAATAATTTAGAAATTACAGAGAACTCGGCTCAGCGACCACAAGTCAATTACCTTTAGCATTGAATGGATGTATGATAGTAGGATAATTCAGTAATGGTCCCAGATTTTCGCTTAGCAGATTATAATGGACTTAGAGAACACTTATCAACTGTGGACTGGGGTGAAGAAGAGAGGTATCAATATGACAGTTTTCTTAACACTATACAGGCTGCCCAAAGAACATTTATCCCGTATAAAGAAATTAGATCAAGTAGAAATGACCCAAAATGGATGAATAATAGGCTCAAATATCTTTTAGGGCAGAAGAAAGGAATTTATAGGCGCATAAAAAGAGGTGAGGGTCATCTTATAAATCAGTATACTGACATTAAGAGGGACGTTAAAAGGGAATAAGAAAAACTAAACGGGACTATGAAATTAAAGTTGCTAGGGGTTCAAACTAACCCAAAAGTTTTTTTCCCGGTTTATAGAACAAAAGTTAGGGATAAGATAGGTCCCCTTAAAAATAACTTTGGGCATCTTACTGACAAGGAAATGATATGTGCTCTATTTTTAATAATTATTTTCTCTCGGTTTTCACACAGGAAGACATTAATAATATCCCAGTAATTAATTTTTACAGAGGCCCAGAAGAAGATAAATTATGTAATATCACAGTCACTAGCGAAATGATTATGAAACAGCTGGACCGACTGAAACAAAATAAATCGCCGGGTCCTGATGAGCTTTTTTCAAGGGTTCTTAAGGAATGCAAAATGGAACTCTGTGAACCAATATCTAACATTTTTAATTTATCTCTTCAAACAGGTGTAGTGTCTGATATGTGGAAGATGGCTAATGTAATTCCTATTTTTAAAGCAGGGGACAAGTCACTACCGTCTAACTACCGCCCAATAAGCCTGACCTCAATTGTAGGCAAATTACTAGAGTCAATTATAGCTGATATTATTAGAAGCCATCTAGATAACCATAATTTGATTAATGATACCCAGCATGGATTCACGAGGGCCGTTCCTGCCTATCTAATTTATTAACCTTCTTCAGTAAAGCTTTTGAGGCTGTTGATCACGATAAAGAATTCGATATTGTATATTTAGACTTTAGTAAGGCTTTTGATAGAGTACCGCACCAGAGACTGTTAAAAAGTGGCAGCTCATGGCATTGGGGAAAAGTGCTGTCATGGATCGAGTCATGGCTCACCAATAGGGAAGCAGAGAGTGTGCATAAATGGGGTTAAATCCGAATGGGACTTGTAACAAGTGGTGTTCCACAGGGATCAGTCTTAGGCCCATTGTTATTTATAATATATATCAATGACCTTGATGAGGGAATTACTAGTGATATGAGCAAATTCGCCGACGACACGAAGATAGGTAGGATAATTGATTCAAACATAGATGTCATAGAACTTCAGGAAGATTTAGACAAACTTAATTCGTGGTCAGAAAAAGTGGCAGATGCAGTTCAATGTAGATAAATGCAAGGTTCTGAAGCTCGGGAGTGTCCATAACCCAAGCACTTATAAGTTAAATAACGTAGAACTTAGCCATACAGATTGCGAGAAGGACTTGGGGGTGATGGTAAGCAGCAACCTTAAACCAAGACAGCAATGCCTAAGCGTACGTAATAAGGCAAATAGATTACTGGGATATATATCAAAAGTGTTAGCAACAGAAGTCCAGAGGTTATATTACAGCTTTATACATCATTAGTAAGGCCTCACCTAGATTACGCAGCTCAGTTCTGGTCTCCATATTACAGAATGGACATAAATTCGTTAGAAAACATTCAGCGTAGAATGACTAAATTAATACATAGCATTAGAAATCTTCCTTACGAAGAAAGATTGAAAACCCTAAAATTACATTCACTTGTAAGACGTAGAATGAGGGGGACATGATCGAGGTATACAAGTGGAAAATGGGTATTAACAAAGGGGATATAAATAAGGTCTTGAGGGTATCTCTCAAAGAGAACCCGCAATAATGGATTCAAGTTAGATAAGTTTAGATTTAGAAAGGATATAGGAAAGTATTGGTTTGGAAATAGGGTAGTTGATGAGTGGAACAGTCTGCCTAGTAGGGTTATTGAAGCTAGGACCTTGGGTAGTTTCAAATTTAGGTTGGATAAATTCATGAGTGAGAGGGGTTGGATTTGAGTGGGACTCGCGCATGAGTGGGTAGAATTGTCAAAGCTTATTTCTTGGGTAGCATTGAAGATTGGGTTGAGCAAATATTCTGTTAGTGGGACGGATTGTGAAGGACCTGCCTAGTATGGGCCAACAGGCCTGCTGCAGTGTTCCTCCTTTCTTATGTTCTTATGTTCTTATGTGTTGGGGAAGGGAAGGGACACGCTGACACGTACTTCCTCGAAGGTTGCGGCATCAGTGATGGAGTAGACTAGGATGAAGGCGTCAGCAGTGTTGACTGACAGTTCCCTCATGGCTGGGAACTCATACGAGCCTGACGTGTCCAGGATGTCCAGCGTCAGGGAAATGCCGGATACCTGACACGGGGGAAGGGAACAAGACATGGGAATTAGGACACGCAGAGAGGATAATA